>PVIY010011026.1:0-66886 GCA_004026745.1 Myrmecophaga tridactyla | reverse complement strand
CAGGAAGTAAGAAATATCTGTAAAGAAAATTTAAACAAATATTAAGTTTCATATTATAATTGATGTAGTAACTACATAGTTACTCAATTTAGCTTGAAATAAGGTAGATTGGATTATAAGTATATTGTGATAATTTACATGATGCTCAACTTCTTATTAGCTTTTCTTCATTTGCTGGGAATTTTTTTCTATTAGTTTTAAAATTTGAAAGTATTTCATAATTGATGTTGCATTACATCTTACATGAATTCCCAAAATAGATTTAAAAGATGAACTATTTTATATTAAATTGTATACTGGTTCAGAGTCAGTCAGATCAATAATAGCAGAGACCAAAATGAGGTTGGGACCATCTCTTACAGGTAGAATACAGAAAATAAGCACAAATTGGGTGATTAAAAGAGCAAAGTGCTGGGACCTGGTAGGTCCACATTTACTGGGATGCAACGTAAGTACACCGTACATAGCATCCTAAAATTGAAAGGATTTTTATATTTTTCTCTCAGCTCCCATGTGTATTCAAAAAGGCATGGTCAAGCTGGCCTGGCTTTAAACCACTGTTGTGTGAGCATGGCTGCTAGCAAAATCCGTGATTAAAATTGCTGAATTTCAAGTTTGTTCAAGATGTTACCAGTTACGCACCCCTTGCAGAAAGGTTTTGAAGAAAATATATAATCAACCCTAGTCATTGTCTGATATACAAAAGATAGACACTGATGGTGGCAATTAGGATCATTATAAATACTATGACCACATTTCAATCCTATCACTTTTAGGAGTAAAAATTGGCTATTCACCCTGGCCAAACAGGTTTTAATTTTTAGAATAGTTCTTGACTTACTGGAAGAAATATCTTCTATTGTGTTTCTGACTCAGATTAATAAAGCCAGTAATCCTTGAGTGTTTCACAGTGAGAATTTTATTCTACTGCCATTGATCCTAATATAGATTTGTGGTCTTTTTGCTAAATATATTTATACCAGGGATTTATATATGGTATGAAATTCATTAGGAGAATACTTCAGTGCAGCTGATTAAATATAATCCATTAAAGGATTCTTTTACATTCTATATTGGACAATTAATTTGTGTCAGACAATAGAATTAACTAGGTGTTTGCAAATGTGCATTGGACATCAAATTTACCAAAAAGCAAAGCAGAACAAAATAGAACAAAAATCTATAGCACTGTGTTAAGTCCAGAAACCTAATATTCAGCTATCAATAATTTTAAACCTGGGTTTCCCAATGAAAATTTCTAATCAGCGAGGCTTTTCATATTTTTTAAAGAAAGGTTTCAGATGATATTTATAAACCCCCTACAGAACATGACCTACTATCAAGATATATCATAGACATTTAAGAACTTATGATATTATTTAATAAATCTCCAGAACTGCATTGACAGTTGAAAGAAATATATATTTACTAATTTATGCTTAAATGCATTTATGCTTAAACTTGTAAACGCATTATATGTTTTAAACGACTTCTAACAGAAACCAAAGACTGAGTTTGGGCAAACAAACTGAATTTCAATTTTATTTCAGACCATATTTTATTTCCTTTATCTGTTATACATATCAATATTCTTCAACATTTTAGTTTTAAAGCCAGTTATTTCTTGTTCAAAATAACCCAAACCTATTTTGATTTAGGAGAGAGTAAAGACTGCAACTATATGTGAAGAAAAAGACTTCATGGTACATAAAGAATCATTTCTCATGTTTGCTGTTATTTAGGTGTGCATCCTTCCTTCATAATAACAACTGTTTCCATCAACTGTCTCTGTGGCAATTGGAAAGTGTTTGATTATTAATGGGAGGTTACGGCCCAGCTATTCAATATGGATAACTGGAGTTGATTTCAAAATGTTTTTAATATTTTTGTCTCACACATTTCAGTCCAAGAAAGCTGTTTTGTGTGTCATATATGAGTGCATCATTTGAAGTTCTGCTCCATTAATTTGGAGCCGCCAAAGGAAATTAGCCTGTTAATGTACTTTTCAGAACATGTGTTTTAAGATTCTGAAGAAATCGCTTTGCTTCTAATATTATGTAACTCTAGAAGGACGCAACAAGAAGAGTAGTGAGGCCCCGTTTGTGCGTTATGGCAAAGTCACATTCATCTCATATCATAATGTTGGGTTTCTCACATTTTAAAGGGCATTAGCTTCGGGTGCATGGGTGGTTCAGTGGTAGAATGCTGGCCTTCCATGCGGGGTTCGATTCTGGACCATGCACTGCCCCCAGAAAAAAACAAAAATGTTGTAAGGAGCACTAGCTTTACCTGGGACATGCCAGAATTCAGACTGCTGGGATCTAACCTCAGGGTCCTGATTCAGTATGCGTGGGGAAGAGTCGAAGCCTATGCATTTCAGAATCAATCCTGGGAACCACTCTTTGAGACCCATTATCCTAACAGAAAACAGCTGCCTCCTATAGTCACATACTTTCTTTAGCACTCTCCTCTTCTGATTTAGAGCTATTTCTTCTTCCTTTGGGCTGTTTCTACTTTACTTCCTAAATGGCATGAATGCATTCTTCTGTTTCTACTTCCCTTTTCCTGCCATCTCAGAATGGTGTCAAGTGCTGCAAAATATGGGTTCTTCATTAATAAAAGAGTGATATGGGAAATTAGATTCAGAGGGCTTTAACATGAACATGACAAAAGATTAGAAACTACCAGCATAAATGTATTGCCAAACAAATGTGTTTCTATAGCACAGAAGAAGCTTTATATATATTGTATTATTATAATTATATAATCATATAAATATAATTATACTATATAAATAATTCCATGATAATGAAATATCACTACTTAGTTTAAGTTTTTGGTCTTGTCCTTAGTTTTTATAACATTATTTCATTGACAGGTTCAACTTACTTTCTTAATTAAAAGTATTAAAAAAATAAAATGAGATTTTATTGATCTTGACGATAATATCATGTATTCACAATCACAGTGTTATACGAAATAGTTTCACTGCCCTGAAAATCCCCATGCTTCCACTATTCAACTCCTTTTACTAATCTATAACCCCTTGCAACCACAGATCTTTTTGCCATCTCAATAATTTTCACTTTTCCAGAATTTATATAATATAATCATATAGTCTATGACCTCTCCAGACTTGCTTCTCTCACTTAGCAATATGCACTTAAAGTTATTCCATGCCTTTTCATGGCTTGGTGGCTCATTTCTTTTACACCTGAATACCATTCCACGTAAGGGTGTACTGCAGTTTATAGTGCCTTCATCTGATGAAGGACATCTTGGGGCTTCTACTTTTGAACAATTATGCTGTATACATTCATGTAGAGATATTTTTGTGGATGTGTTTTCAACTCATTTCTGTAAATACTTAGGCGTGTGTTGCTGGATCATATGGTAAGTCTATATTCGGCATTGTAAGAAACTGCCCTACTGTCTTCCAAAGTGGTCATACTATTTTTAATTTCCTCCAGTAATGAATAACATTTCCTGTTTTTGAATGTCAGCCATTCTAATAGATATGTAGTCGTAGATCATTGTTTTAATTTGCAAGTATAAATGGCATATAAAGCTGAATACCTTTTCATATGCTTATTTGCCATCTGTATATGTTATTTGGTAAGGTTTTTGTTCAGACCTTTTGGAGACAATACGTTGATTATAGTCTTGTTTCAGATTGATATAACATTTCAGTATCTAATTTCACATTGGGCACATATTTGGTGATTGATAAATATTTCCTTTTCCTACAAACCACCCTTGTCTTTTTTATATAGATACTACCTGTGCATGAAATAGGAATATTTTAATATGGTTATTAAAAGACTAAGAAGATACACAAAATCATCATTACTTTATTTAATTTTCTGAGGTGGGTGGAAAATATTTAGAATTATTTTGTTCAAAATCCACCAACCGCTTCCTATTTCCCTACCATTCTAATAAAAATATTTTCAAATCCTTTCAAGATACCAAATCATCCTCATTCTCCTCACTTAGATTGACACAGCTTTTATGTTCTCTCTCACCATAGCTCTTACTCCTACATCCTCTTTAACTTTGCTCTAACCACACGCAAGCCAAGTGTTCTTTCTTCCTCAGATTATTTGCCCCTTTTTTTTTCTGTTTGAAATAATCCTTTTCTAGACGTTCTAAAATATTCCTGTTTTTTCCTCCTTAGATCTATCTCATCCTTTCCATCCTATTTAAAATAGCACCTTTTTGGTATCACTTTAAACTTTCTCTGAATTCATTTTCTCATTAGACTTTATCATCGTCTGGCATATCATGCAATTTATTGTTTATTATGGCTCTCACCCATCCCAAGAAGGAAATAAGCTCCATTAGAGCAATGCTTTGTACACTGCTATATTCTAAAACTCAGAAGAGTTCCTGATAAAGAGTGGGCAATTTATAAGTATCTGTGGAAATACTGAATGAATGTTAATATGGCATTACCAGAAAGAACTTATAGGAGAGATGTGCGGAATCTTTTAAGAAACACTTGAAGATGGCAACTTGGGTAGGTGTGGAATTCAGTCTATCCTCCAGAGCAGCTAGTAAATAGCTAGGAACAGTACAGAACAACTGTTGAGGCCACATCAGTGACTGGACACACAATGAATACCAATCTAAACAAGTAGAACTGGCGGAGACCCCACACAGAACTGTAAGTCCTCCAAGCGGTGGAGCTCAGCTCCCCTCCCCCACAGGCACAGCAGCCTGGATCCCTGAGGGGAAAGGAAACAGACTTTACTAGCAGCAAGGGGCTAGCTCAACCAAGCTCCAATTGTGGAATTAATTAACAGATTCTGACTACTGAAAATAGACCCCCAGCTCAGATAAACCTGGAAAAGCACTAAAGGTACTAGTTTTGCTCTGGCAGACAGGAGCCAGGGCTGACGGAGAAAACACACACTCAAACAAAAAAACAGAGATTTTTTGAGTCATACAGGACAAAATACTGGAAAAGGCCTGGACCTCAAGAAAAGGGTGCACAAAGAGCCTGGAGATACGTAAAGCCATATCCCAATTTAAGCTCTGGATTGACAAACCCAAAGAGTGGGGTCCTGCTCTAAAAAGGCTTCCCCCCCCACCTTTTTATCTACTCCTTAACAGCTCATTAGATAGAACTGGAAACCTTCTGAGGCTCCAGCACTGCCTCAGGCAAGGGCAGAATTAAACTAAAAGGTAACTAGTCTGGTGAAAGGAGTTAATTCCCCAAGAGAAAGATAGGGCCCAGCTCAAGTGAAATCCCTCCTTCAAAGAATTCAGGGCCCAGGGACTAAAAAACTGAAGCAATTAATGCCAACCTACACCATCATCTCTGTCTTAACTATGCACCTGTCAGGGAGAGTCTGCTGGAATTGAAGGCACTACATCATTTAAGCTGGTGGGAAGCCATGGGCAGACAAATGTCACATGCTGGGCAGGATAAGAAAAGCACAAAATCTAGAGTCTTCATAGGAAAGTCTGAAAACCTGCTAGGTCTTCCCCTCAGGGAAAACTGATGCTGACAATTCTTTCCTCAGGAGATGTGGGCCAGTCTGGTCTAAGAAAATCTGTCTTGGGTCTATAATATCTGAGGAGATGCTCCTCAAAAGAAGGGTCATATATAAGCAAGGCAAGAAATAGAAAAAGAACTGAAAAATTCTGATCAGTTAAACAGAACCTATGCTAGAGATCTAGAATGAGTTGAATTGGATATCAAAGAACAAATAAAGAGCAAAGCTATCAAGCAAGAAAATCTTAGGTAAAAGAGTGAAAATAACCTCCAGATAAACTAATCAAGGAAATCAAATGCCTAAATGCCAGCATCAAATAATGAATCATACTAGGAAAATAGAAGATTTGGTGCAATTGAAGGAACAAACCAACAATTCAAATGAGATACAATAGTTAAAAACTAATTCAGGATGTTCAAACAGACATGGAAAATCTTATCAAAAATGAAATCAATTAGTGAGGGAGGACATACAGAAGACATTGGGTAAAGAAAAGAAGAAACAAAAGTTTGAAAAATCAAATCACAGAATTTATGGGAATGAAAGGTACAATAGAAGACATAAAAAAAAATAATGGAAACTCACAACAATAGATTTGAAGAGGCAGAAGAAAAGATTAGTAAGCTTGAGGATTAAGCATCTGAAATCCAACACACAGAAGAAAATATAGGGAAAAGAGTGGAAAAATATGAGCAGGGTCTCAGGAGATGAATGACAACATGAAGTGCAGGAATATGTGTGTTGTGGGTGAACAAGAAGGAGAAGAGAAGGCAAAAGGAGGAGAAAGACTAATGGAGGAAATATTCACTAAAAATCTCCCATCTCTTATGAAAGACAAAAAATTACAGGTCTGAGAAATGCAGCATATCTCAGACAGAGTAGATCCAACTAGACATATTCCGAAACACTTACTAATCAGACCATCAGATGTTAAAGACAAAGAGAGAATTTTCAAAGCAGCAAGAGAAAAAAGTAATCCATCATACACAAGGGAAGTGCAATAAAGCTATGTGTGGATTTCTCAGCAGAAACCAAGGAAGCAACAGGCAGTGGTATAATATATGTAAGATTCTGAAAGAGAAAAACTGTCACCAAGAATTCCCAAGCAAACTGTCCTTCAAAAATGAGGGAGGGGTTAAAATAGTTTCAGACAATCACTGAGAGAATTTGTGACCAAGAGACCAGCTCCACAAGAAATACTAAAGGGAACACTATAGGCAGATAGGAAAAGACATTAAATACATCTTTACATATATGTTTGGTATTTAACATCTTTATGTATACACTTAGTATTTAATGTTCATTAACCTAGACCTATTAAAACCTAGATATTGTCAGAATTGACTTAAAGAAATGACCAAATTAAATATTGTGTACAAGAAACTCCCTTCAAATATAATTATATAGGTAGATTCAGAGTTAAATGATTGAAATATATATCATGCATCATGGAGGAAAAAAATGCATAGCTATAGCAATATCAGGCATCCATCAACAGATGAGTGGCTAAAGAAGTTGTGGTATATACCTATGATGGAATAATAAAATCATGAAACATGTAACAATGCGGATAGACCTTGAGGACATTCTGTTGAGTGAAATTAACCAGAAAAAAAAGGACGAATACTGTATGGTCTCACTAATATGAACTAAAATTAATGAGTGAACTTGGAAGATTGAAGTTAAGAACACAGGTTATCAGGAAATAGAAATGGAGAGAGATTGGGCAATTGGTGCTGAAGGAATACAGATCGTGCAACATGATTGATGAATACACAACTGTGTGATGATATTGTGAGCCATTGATTGTACATGTGAACCATGTATGCAATGTATGTGTGTGACGATTTCTCCATGATAATTTTAAAAAGAAGAAATACAGGCAGAGTTGGATCATTACCTCTCTATTATAAGGGCAGAAGATCTGTTAGACACCCTAAAAAATTAGCAAAACAAGGAGCATATAGATTGAAAGTGTTCTCAGCCTGCCATTATTTTTCACAGAGGTTAACCCTGAAATTTAATTTCCAGAGAGAAAGAAATAGAGAGAGTTTGCATATGCTTGATCTTTTACTAGTTTACTCTACAATTTATAATGCCATGAGAATACAAATATTACTTACTAGAACATTTGTTGTCCATGTTCAATGGAAAATTAATTTGGCATTTCATATTGTCCTAGCATATAATCAAAATAGCTGGTTTTCAAATAATTTAATGCAGTTTCTCAAATCAGCAGATGCTCAAGAATATTTTGAAGAGTAGAGTGGGAAGATGAATTTTTTCCTTAAATATTCATTTACATTTATATATCTTCAGAAAATTACTTTATATAATAAATGGAAATTCATTAAAGTAGCCATTTTATATTATATCTTCAGAATTACTTTAGGCAAAATAAAAGTATCTTCTTCCAGAAACGTCTGATGTTTTTCCAGAAATTTTTCATGTTTTTATTCCACAAACAGTGTCTAATATGCACTGTGTGTTATGCCTAACTGTGAAAATACAAAGTGTCATAAAACAAAATTCTTCACCTACAGCTTCTCGCAGGCCAGCTTGTCTTCTTCTTAGACAATGCTACTGTAATTCTGCAATATATCTGGTGTTACCACTTTTTCTTTGCAATCCCCAAAAGCTACATATCCTTTCTATTCACAAAATTTTGTAATTTCCTTAAGGCAGAAATTTTGTCTGTTTTGTTCAGTGCTGTGGAGCAGTGGCTTTCGTATGGTGAGTTGCCATTAGATTTTTGCTGAATGAACAAATATTCCTTGGTGTCTTTTTTTCTGCAAACATTTTCTGCAAGAAATTACTTTTATATTAAAACTGAAAAGAAATCGAAATAAGAATTATTTGAATGGAAAGAACTTCCCATTCCCCAAGTGTATTTAAGTCTTTTTGGTATTCAGAGAAACCCTGGCTTGTTCCTTGGAAATCATCTACAAATTCTATAAATCATAATCAGTGAGCATGGGGAGACAAAAATTTATTTTCTTTCTTGCTACAAGGATTACACAAACATCCAGAGGCAAAGTTGATCTGAATCTGCAACAAGTAGTGCAGGTTTGCTTAGGAAGTGTAATATTTCATGGTTCTCTAAAGAGGAACAATAAATTACCACTCTACCCCAGGACAAAGAGAGAACTGAAGGGATCATGAGATGAGGTTACTGTATTGAAATGTTGGCTTTCTTTCTTAATTCAACTTGGCATCTTGTACATATTCCTTGGAAGAATTATGTGATGACATGAT
This sequence comes from Myrmecophaga tridactyla, assembly GCA_004026745.1. Taxonomy (NCBI): domain Eukaryota; kingdom Metazoa; phylum Chordata; class Mammalia; order Pilosa; family Myrmecophagidae; genus Myrmecophaga; species Myrmecophaga tridactyla. The sequence continues at coordinate 58,130 of PVIY010011026.1, read as the reverse complement.
TGTCCCTGAGGAGAATTGAAATCCAGCTTTAAACTTCTCCTGTGTGGAAAAAAGGCTGCCTTTTCTTTCAAGAATCTAATAGTTTTTTCAAGAAAATAGAGACCCTGGGATATGTAAAGAACTGCCCAGTGTCATTCCTGCCAAATCATTACACAGGGTCAGTAGGAACTGTATGTATTCATTTGTTTGTTCATCTATTTACATACCATTTTTATATTGCATATATAATAATAAGTTTTTTGCATGAGCAGGCATCTGGAATTGACATATATTATTTTAAACATGCATATACATTTTGTCTTTTAACAAAGTTCAAGAATCTTTGCGGTTCTCTTTTTGTGGTTTCCCTGTAACAATTATTCTGTTAAGTAAGTTGGGGTGTTTCAATTTGGATTATTATTATTATCTCATTTCTAATTCTATAGCCTATACTGAAAGGATTATTTTCAGCCCTTGCTTAATTTAAATCTATTTCTGGCCCATTTTCTTTCTAGCATTTAAGAATTTTTTTTTTCTATTGCTCTTGCATTGTCTTAAAAAGATCTTTACTCAAATACCTGGGATAAAATTTCCATTCTATTATGAGAAACTTTTAAGAGGTTGTTTAGTTGTTTAACTATTATGATGGATTGAATGGTGTCCCCCAAAAAGGTATTTTCAAGTCTTATCTCCCATGAATGTGATCTTATTTGGAAATAGGAACTTTGAAGATATTATTAGTTAAGATAAGAGCAAACTTGATTAGGGTGGGCCATAAATCAATATGACTGGTGGCATTATTGAAAGGGAAAAATTGCACTCAGGTAGAGAGTGATCCAGCCATGTGATGAAGCAAAGATTGAGCGATGTTATCACAAGTCAAGGAACATCATGTATTGCCAGCCACTGCCAAAACCCATCACACTTTAGAGAAATCATGTCCCTGCCAAACTCTTTGTTCAGACTCATAGCCTCTGTAACTGTGAGACAATAAATTTCTGTTATTTAAGCCACCCAGTTTGCTATGGCAGCCCCAGTAAACTAAAGACAATCAGAAAGGTGAAAAGAAAATCTAATGAACAGGAGAATATATTTGCAAATCATATATCTGATAAGGGTCTGGTATCCAGAATATATAAAGGACTTTTACAACACAACAATAAAAAGACAAACAAACCCATTTAAGTGGACAAATGACTTGAATATATGTTTCTCCCGTAAACATATGCAGCTCTCAAACAAGCACATGAAGTTATACATATTGTTAACCTCATCAGTCATAGGGGAAATGTTAATTCAAACTAAATGAGATACCACTTCACACGCTAGGTTGGTGTGGTGATTAGTTTTATGTGTCATTTTGGCTAAGCTATAGTACCTGGTTATTTAAACAACCAAAATACCTGGTTGCTGTGTACGTATTTTGTAAATGTGGCAGGTCTAAAGTCACGTGACTTCAAGTAAAGGAGAGTACCCTTGATAATGTGGCTATTTCTATCCAATCAGTTGAGAGGATTTAAAAGTAAAAATTCAGGTTTCCCAGTGAAGAAGAAATTCGGCCTCAAGGCTGCAGCAACCACTTCTGCCTTAGCTTCCAGAATGCCATCCTGGCCTATAAATTCTTGACTCGTTGGGCTGTAAGATCCTGTGACCCTTTCCATAAAATAAATTTCTTTATTTATACACATACCCACATAAATACATACATCATACATTATAGATACATAGATACACACATATGCATTCTTTTAAAAAATTTTTCTCTTTTATAGAATATTATGAATGGTCAATTTTAAAAATGTGAAACATGTGGAAGCTATTGCTTGTGAAGCCATTTGCATGCTTTAGCTGTAGAGATGCAACATCTAATTCATTGCTTATATATGAGTACAGACTTTCTTCCTGGGATGTATGATTTGGAGTTTGCTCTCTTTGCCAAGGTCATATCTCTCCTTTTGTGTCTGGTTTATTGCATTCAGTTTTATATCTTCTAGGTTGATCCATGCTGTCATATGCTTCAGAACCTCATTTTGTCTTACTGCTGCATAACATTCCATTGTGTATATATACTACATTTTGTTTATCTACTCATCAGTTGATGGACATTTGGATTGTTTCCACAATTTGGTAATTATGAATAGTGCTGCTCTAAACATTGGTGTACAAATGTCTGTCTGTGTCACAGCCTTCAATTCTTCTGGGCACATACCTAGAATTGGTATTGCCAGGTCATAGGCAACTTGATATTTAGTTTCCTAAGGAACCCCCAACTGTCTTCCATAGCAGTTGTACCATTATACATTCCCAGGGGCGATGAATAAGTGTTCTAATTTCTCCACATCCTCTCCAACATTTGTAGTTTCCTGTTTGTTTAATAGTGGCCATTCTTATAGGTGTGAGGTGGTATCTCATTGTAGTTTTGGTTTGCATTTCCCTTATAGCTAATGAAGATGAGCATCTCTTCACGTGTTTTCCAGCTATTTGTATTTGCTATTTGGAAAAATTCATATATCTTGCCCATTTTATAATTGGGTTGTTTGTTCTTTTGGATTGAGCTGTATAATTTCTTTGAGTACACAGGTTATCAAGCCTTTATCCAATTTATGGTTTCCAAATATTTTCTCCCACTGAGTTGGTCACCTCGTCAACTTTTTGACACACTTCTTCGAGGCACAGAATCTTTTGTTTATCTATTTTTTATTTTGTAGCTTGTGCTTTGGGTGTAAAATTCAAGAAACTACCTCCTATCCCTAGGTCTAAAAGATGTTTCCTTATATTTTTCTAGGAGTTTTATGATATTGGCTTTTATATTTAGGTCTTTGATCCATTTGAGTTAATTTTTGCATAGGGTGTAAGATAGAGGTCCTCTTTCATTCTTTGGCTATTGATATCCAGTTCTCCCATGCCCATTGATTGAAAGACTAATTGAAACTATTCTGTCCTAACTCAGTGGATTTGGGGGCCTTGTCAAAGATTAGTTGAATACAGATTTGATGGTAAATCTCTGTTCCATTGGTCAGTACTTCTGTCTTTGTGCCAGTACCATGCTGTCTTGACCACTGTGGCTTTATAGTAAGCTTTAAAGTCTGGAGCTGTTACTCCTCCCATTTTGCTCTTTTTTTCAGTGTATCTTCAGCTATTTGAGGTTTCTTTCATTTCCAAATAAATTTGATAATTAGCTTCTCCAAGTCTTCAAAAGGTTGTTGGAATTTTAATTCATATTGCATTGATTCTGTTGATAAATTTGGGAAGAATTAACATCTTAATGACATTCAACCTTCCTATCCATGAGCACAGAATATCTTTCCATCCATTAAGATCTTCTTTGATTGCTTTTAGGAATGCTTTGCAGTTTTCTATGTACAGGTCTTTTATATCCCCGGCTAAGTTTATTTCTAAATACTTGGTTCTTTTTAGTGGTTATTTTGATTGGGGTTTTTGCCCCCTCGGTGAGGTCCTACTTGTATATAGAAACATTATTGAGTTTTATACATTAATCTTATATCCTGCCATTTTGCTGAATTTGTTTATTAGCTCATGTAGCTTTGTCATATATGTATCAGGCTTTTCCAAGTATAAGATCAAATCATTTGCAAATAGTGAAAGTTTTAGCTCTTCCTTTTCTATTTGAACATCTTTTATTCCCTTCTCCTTCCTTATTGCTCTAGCTAGAACTTCTAGTACAATGTTGAATAATGGTGGTGACAATGGGAATCTGTGTCATTCCTGACCTTAGGGGAAATGTTTTCAATCTCCCATCATTGAGAATAATGGTGACTATGGTTTTTTCATATATACCCTTTGTGATATTGAGGAAGTTTCCTTCGATTTTACCCTTTGATATGTTATTATCAGAAAAGGATGCTTAATTTTGTTGAATGCTTTTTCAGCTTCAATCAATAGATCATAGGATTTCTCATTTTTAATTTGTTAATGTGCTGTACTACACTGCTGATTTCCTTATGTTGAACCATCCTAGCATTTCTAGTATAAACCCTACTTTGTTGTGATGCATAATTCTTTTATTATATCATTGGCTTTGAGTTGCTAAAATTCTGTTGAGATTTTTTTGCATCTATATTCATTAGGGAGGTTGGTCTATAATTTTCCTTTCTTGTAGCATCTTCATCCTGTTTTGGTATTAAAGTGATGTTAGCTTCATAAAATGAGTTAGGTGGCATTCCTAGTTCCTTAATTTTTTGGAAGATCGAGCAGTATATATATATGTATATATATACACACACACTCATATACATATGTATATGTAAATAATATATATTAATCTACATATAATATATATTCATATATATATAAATTAATAATCACCAGAAAACCAGAGTTTTCACAAATATATGGAAATTAAACAATACACTCTTAAAAAATCAGTGGGCCAAAGAAGAAAATGCTAAGGAAATTGGTAAATACCTAGAGACAAATGAAAATTAAAATACAACATATCAGAATATGTGGGATGCAGCAAAGGCAATGTTTGAGTTGGAAATTTATTACCCTAAATGCCTATATTAAAAAGAAGAACAAGCAAAAATTGATGACCTAACTGCTCACCTGGAAGAACTAGAGAAAGAACAGAAAACTGACCCCAAGTCAAATAAAAGAAGAGAAATAACTAAGATTAAATGAGGAAAAAAAAAAACCTGGAGAACAACAACAGCAAAAAGCCATAGAAGGAATAAACAAAACCAAAAGTTGGTTCCTTGTGAGACTCAACAAAATTGGTGGACCCCTAGCTAGACTGACAAAGAAAAAAAAGAAGGGTGCAAATGAGCAAAAGCAGAAATGAGAAGGGGTTTGTAATCATGGATCTTGAGGAAATTAAAAAAAAAAGAAAAGAATACTATGAACAACTACATGCTAGTGAACTAGACAACTTGGATGAAATGGACAAATTTCTAGGAACATATGAACTACCAAAACTGACTTTAGAAGAAATAGATGAACTTAATAAGTCAGTTACGAATAAAGAGATTCAATTAATTGTCAAAAATCTTCCTACAAAGAAAAGCTCAGGGCCATAGGGCTTCACGGGGGAATTAAAAAGAACTGCCACCATTCTGTTCAAACATACATGCATTTATATATATAAATATGCATATATCACACCAAGTGTCTAGACCAATTACTTCAATTGTTCAGCTGCTATGAAAAACAGATCAATGGTTCCTCAAAAAAATAAATTTGGAATTATCATGTGATCCAGGAATTGCACTCCTAGTAAATTCTGAAAAGAATTTAAAACAGGAACTGATACAGTTGCATTCATGTTCATAGCAGCAGTATTTACAATAGCCAAAAGATGGAAACAGCCCAGATGTCCATCAACTGATAAAGTGATAAATAAATTGTAGTATATACATAACAACAGAAAATTATTCAGCCACAAAAAGGAACAAATTACTACATATGCTACAATACAGACAAACCTTGAAAATACTATGCTAAGAGAAAGAAGTCAGGAATAAATGGTCATGTGTCGAAGGATTCATTTATATGAAATATCCAGAATATGTAAATTCATAGAGAAAGAATTCAGATTGCAGGTTATCAACAGTTGTGGGGAGAGGGGAATAGGATGAATGTTCCTTAATGGGTACAGAGTTTCTGTTGAGGTGATGAAAATATTTTGGAACTAGATGGAGGTGCTGGTATTATGTGACTATCACCTCAATTAACAAAAAAAATTAGCTAATGATTTTTTGACATGAATTCTTGAAAACAGATGGGATTAAAAATATATTTGAATGTTTGGTGTTGGTAATAATATAAGACACTGGTAAATTCTTTAAAGTAAAAGTCACTGTTTTGTGGAATATAAACATACATATTTAAAGTTCTTGATAAAATATAAATATCAATTTATATAAGGTAATGACATTCAAAGGTAAACATGACACGTATAAAACAACAATTATCAGCAGGAGTGGGAGAGCATATTAGATTCTAAGAAATATAGTTCATACATGATTTTAAAAAGCATATTTCATATGCCTCTTACATCTAAGAGAAATACAGAATTTGAAGAGAGTATTTCTTTATGAATGATTAAAGCTAGATACTATCCTGAAAATAAAGAACTAAAAGTATTTTCATGAGGGGCCACTAACTCTATCTTGTTTAACTTTTTGCATTTTCCCTTTGCCCAAAATTTATTATCTCTTCCCCTCTCAAGTTGAATTTATTTTTATAATGCACTTAGTTTTTTAAAGAGGTAGGGTATAAATACAAAAATACAACAAATACTTAATAAATAATGCATTTATTTATAAATGTATAAAATATACATCTATCACACCAAGTGTCTAGACCAGTTACTTAAATAAATCTTAACTGTGTATAATGAAACATTGTTTTTTCTGTTGGGAGAAACTTATGTTGACAACCATAAGTATAAGGCAAACTTAATTTAGGTATGCTAGTTAATAGGCCCACAGGAAATATATTAAATTTAGCTCATCTCATTTATAAACTTTGTGGTATAAACCTCGCAAATAATGATAAATTTATTGCTCTCCTTTCTTTAAAACTGATTAAATCAACAAAAAAGATAAGAAGTAGAAAAGACTACATCTTTAATAAAATAAGAAATTGTGACATCAAATCAAATATGGAAAATGTCTAATAAATTTGAATTTTGGAAAAGTCACTGAATGTCAATAAATACATCTCCATTTATGAGTGGGTTAGATTTCTCTTCAATAAATGATAATGCCTAAGAATCCTACCAATGGTGCTTTGGAATAACAAAGATTTAGTGTTTGAGGACAATCAGAGTCATAGAACATCGATACAAGAACTTCCAAAGTGCAAACTATCCATGTTTCTTTCCAAAGGCCTAAAACTTTACCATCTACCTTTCAGCCAAAGGCATGGGAACTCTTTCAAGAAAAGAAAAACACAGGGACATGAATTTCATATTATATACTTTTCCTCTCACCAAAAAAAAAAAAAAAAAAAATTAAAAAAATAGCAAGTCAGTGACTTAATGTGGGAGAATTGAAGGGAAACAGACAATAGATAAATAGGCACAAATCCACCAAACCATGAGAGGGTTGAGGGTGTACAACTGCCTTTAATAGAGTACAATATCAGATAGGTCAGAAGAGAAAGTACACAAATACAAGATGTTTGGTGTTCTAGATCACTTTCAATAACCCAAATACACTTTAATAAATCATGGCCCAAGGAAGAACTTCCCTGTTTAACAATATAGGACTTCAAATGCTCTCCCAGAACGTGTATTTTCTCTCCACTGCCTACTTATCAGCCAAATCCCAGGTCTTCTATGCCTGGCTCATTATGCTCAAACCAGATGGACTTGCTTTTTTCCTACTTTTAGTTCCAAATATCTATATATTTATGGCAATGTCATTGCTTATTCTCCAATCTAAATTCTCTACTATCTATTGTGCTCTATATTTGCACATTAAATGGCACATGTATGGAATCATAATTCAGAGAAATAGAAAAAAATATGTATAACATCTTTAAACTACATGAATTTTAAAGTGCATTAAAGAATTGACTAAATATAGTATAATATGAGGTGCCTGGAAAAAATAGTCGTAGGATAACCAAAAATCATAAGCAGGAAGATGAAAGGAAAACAAATAAACCAAAAATCTTTGCAGGAAAGGAAAAAATAAGAAGCAATAAGAAATAAAATGAGCACTTACGAAATGTGAGCCTGCAACCTGGCGTACAGTTTGTGGAAAATATCACCCAAAGAAGGAAAGATCAAATACATGTGCTTATAGAGAAAATTCTAAGTATGGAAAATAGGCAGTGGAGGCAAAATTTATATGAAATGGATGTTGCTGATTTAAAATATATATATGACACTCTAAAATACTCAGATATAGTCTATCTAAATTCTCACTTATGTTCTCTGATATGGAATATAAATTTATTGCCTATTTAAATTTTAAATTAACAACACTAAACACTAGAATACAATGAAGCATTCACTATCCTTTCCTAAGATGAGAGAAAGGAAATCATGGGATTTAATGTAATGCTGTAGTATACTTATTAAGTAAGGACTTATGGAGATAACAACAATTTGTTTTGCTTTGGAGTGATCAGCATTCATCAATAGACAGCTCATCCATTCATCCATTTAATGAATAGTAAACTACCTGTGAAAGCCGGTGCTCTAAGCACAATAGAGGCAGTAAACAACAGACATACTATGGACATTGATTGCCTGGCTTATTTGAATATCACATGTTCTATGTCAGAAGAAAAAGTCATCAGAAAGGAGGGGATCACTACGAATGGTGGGAAGTGTGTTGCAATTTGAAATAAGAAAATAGAAAAGTCAAAATTAACTACTGATGTGTATTTAAGCAAAAGTATAAAGCAGGTGAGCCCGGAAAGCACAAGTTTCAGGAGAGATTGCATCTATTCCCTGACTCCAGATGTATAGTTAAGAACAAGGCCAGTGGTTCTTAAAGTGTGGTTTTTTGGAACTTGTTAGAAATGCAAATTCTTGTACCCTTTCACAGACCTACTGAGTGATAAACTTTGAGTTGGGGCCTGGGGCAGTTTTACCAAGCCTAGTAAATTTTGAGGTTCAACCTAGGGTAAAATAATCAGCAACTGGTATGCCAACGAGTTTAGTGATTTTCATTTTGGAATAAGTCCTTGATCTAAACAAGACCAATCAGGGCCAATGAGATTTAGATTTCAGACTTCTTGTTGAACTATTTTAAATGCAAATTCTTATACTGAATGGGATATGGTTGAGATATGAACCTATCTAGGGAAGCCTTAAAATAGAACTTGTCTAAAATTGCAAAGCCAAAGGATAAACTCTGAGACTATCATGGAAGCACTGAGGAAAGCTAATTCTCAAATATCCTTTGTATGTTTTTGGGAGGCAGTGCATTCTCCTTTCGCTAGAGTCAATTAGGTTTGTGTTTTCTTGAATGACCCAATTATGAAAAATCAGCAAAAGATAGGAAAACAAAGTTCACAGATGAGGGAATACAGCTAATAAATGTTTGAAAAGATGCTCCCTAATAAATTGCAAATTCAAATTATTAAGCCAGTTATCATTTCACAGATTGGCCAATGTGAAAAAGTCTAAAAGTACATTTTTTTATCCTAGGACATGAGGAAGGAAAAGCTTACATATTCTTTCTGGATAAGTAGATTGATATATATGGCAACCATCCTTGCAACATTTAATGAAGTTGAAGTTATTCATGCCATCTGATGACTAGTAACTCAGTAACTTCACTCACACTCATATCGAGGAGACAATGTGGAGTGAGTTGCTATGTGGTGTGTCCTGGGAACACAGGTTCAGGCACAGCAGAGACTTTCAGCAAATGGCCAGTTTATTACTCACACAACACAAAGGGTCTAAAAGAGCAGGGGAAGAGACTCCACCCTGGCTGTTCCCCTGGGAAGGCCAACTACTCTGGTCAGGTGAATGGAGAGCAGTTTTGCACCTCCCACTTCACAGAGATGAGAGACAAACCTGTGCTGCATCCATAGTGGGAGGGGACCTGTCACTGACAGGTCCATCTCTGATAAGCAGCTGTGGCTGTTTGTTTCCTGATTCCAGGTTCAAGGTATGGACAGATGTTTTCATTAGACCTAATGGCTCCCCTGGGCTACAAGATGGAAACATATTGACTATCTGCATACAAAGAAAAGGAAGTGGATGAGGGGGTGTCAGGCTGGCAGATAACCACTAGGAATGTCCCTGATTTTTCCAGTACACATGAGCTAGAATGCTGATGGACACCTTGTTTTTAATATAAAATACAACTTTAACTATCTATCAATAAGATAATGGAAAAATAAAGTGCAGTATTTTTTTGCCATGGAAATATACAGCAGAAAGTATAAAGTAATCAGCGCTGCGTCTATCAATGTAAATTAGTTTCACAAATAGAGTGCAGCCAGTGGTTGTCACCAGGATTCAACTGCTAAGAAGATTAACAGGGCCTCAAATAATTATGCTTCTAAATACGCTGTTTATTGCAGCAAAAGCATACAATATTGCAACAACATTAAAAAAGGGTTCACTTTATAGCCAAAGGCTGTCTCACAGCAGGGCACCTGGGGATGCCAAACTCCAGTTCCTACTTTCCTCTATCGATAAGGAGGAATTGTGGAAATATTTTCTGCATTTCTCTCTTGGTTCTGAAGTTACCAATGTGTCCTTGAAATACCTTGAAGCAAGGAACCCAAATGATATATCCTCGGACATTCCTTCACTAATTTGGTCATATTGACATATTCTTGTCACATAACCAGCCTTAATGGGAGAGGCTTCTGGTTTACCATTATTCATCTCAATGGTATCATCAAACAGTCCTGACAAGCTGACATTCTTTGGACACATAAGTGCAAGGAAACACAACTAATTGCCATGTTTCATGCCTCAAACCAGGGACAGTAATGTGCAGGAACTTCAGCAAAATAGCTCAAATTAATACCAGGACTGCAGGGTTAGGCAAATAGCCTAGCAAAATTTAATCACGTTGAAATTATTCATGTCCTCTGACTTAGTAAATACATTCTTTTACATAGACAGAAGGAAACATGCAATAAAATGTCATTCTAGATATCTACTACACTATCATTCATATAATGTGTGAAATTCTATTAAATGATGCATAGATTGATAGCATTTTGTATTCATCCTTCATAAATTGCCCTAATTTTTGTGATTAAGGTATCTTATATAAAGTTCAACATATGTTGTTAAAGTATAAAGAAATGCATAGATGTTATAACCACTACATCTTGAATATTAATAACCACCTTTCATGGAAAGAAGGAAGGAAATGTGAGCAGAGGTTTGTATAAGGAGGGTGTAAACTGTATCAATATTTTATTTCTTTAGGTGTGTGATGGGTACACATTGGTTTACTGCACTGGTGTTTCTAGCTTTTATTTGTCTCATACATTTTATTACATTTTCTATTCTGTGGAATGGAAAAATCATAGAACGAGGGTACTGGTGGTAGACAGTGAATCAGTTTAAATTTAGAATAAACGCGAAACCACTGTGGGAATTATAATTGTAACACAACTGAGCAAAATAAACATGGATATTTACATGGGGATGTAATAGTTGTCAGAAGAATGACAGTGATTGACAGAAAGATATACAAGTAGAAGATATACAAGTATCTTTAATCTAAGTTTTGACTCTAAGAAATTAAAAATGTATACATACAAAAATGTCTAGGCTAAAGGAGACACACAGAAGCATTTGGCCAATTACTGTTGAGGCTCTCTTGTCCATGATCACATTTCCTCTCCAAGTATGCACAATAACTGAACCTCCCCCGCCTCCCTTAGGGTCAGTAAACAGTGAGTGTTTAATAAACTTTCACTGAATAAACTGTAAAGAAAGAAAAAAAAAACATTGTGGTGACAACTGGACCCTTCTTGAGATCTTTTCATAACATTTGAGTGTTATTTGATAGACCTAGCAATTTTAACTCTGTGCTGAGCAGCTGGCTTTGATTCAGTCTGCTGAAAATTATGATACAGTCACACCAATGAATGAGTACTTCTCCATGGATATAAATGCATCCTCCCAGGGGGTGCAAGGATAGTTCACTGGTGGAATCCTCACCTGCCATGCGGGGACCCAGCTTCGATTCCTGTCTCATGCACTTCTCAAAAACAAATGAACTAAAATTCAACAAATGGTGCTGCAATAATGGCATACTTATCATAAAGGAATGAAACGTGACCCCTGCCATACAGGATACAAAAAGAAGTACGTCTATCCCTTGTTATCAGCCAAGTAGCTAGTATTACTGAGTCCCTGTGCTGACTGGTCTCACTTCAAATCCTTGACAAGATATATCAAATAGACTCTAAAGTCTGCCTGACACCCATTCTACATTATTCTAACACCTTCACTCTCACCTTCTCTTAGAAAACTGGTCCATATTTCCTTATTTCTCCTCAATCTCCCCTTACACGCCTCCCTTCTTCATGCTTAGCTCATGGCATTATGTCTTATTTACTCAGACAATCAAAACAATCAGAATAGAAATTAAACACTCAAACAAGCAAACCCCGTCTCCCCTATGCACGTATTCATTTTTGTGAACAGAAAGTTGAAACTGAATTCAGCAAAGTACATACAGGGAAGACCTTTTTTATTGAGTTGTAGGAGTGAGTTCAAGACACCATAAGTACATGGAATCTTGAATAGGGCTTGAGACTTTGGTGGTTTGTCCAGGTTAGGATGATGCCCTGATATATCCCAGAGTAATTTGGGCAGTGAACAAAGGGGTATTTGCAAAGTTCCCTTCAGGCATTGGAGAGAAAAGAAGTAATATTCAGCTTCCTCATCTGGAGAATTTCTGATATTCTCACAAGCAGTGGAGACAAACAAGTCAATAGGCTGAACTATCCATCTTGGGTTTGACCCTATGAAACTCATTTCTGCAAAGGACAGGCTAAGCCTACTTAAAATTACACATAAGAGTCACCCCCAGAGAATCTCTTTTGTTCCTCAGATGTGGCCCCTCTCTTTAAGCCAATGCCAGAATTAAACTCACTGCCCTCCCCCTCTAAGTGGCACATGACTCCCAGGGGTGTAAAACTCCCTGGCAACATGGGACAGAAATCCCAGGATGAGCCAGGACCCAGCATCAAGGGATTGAGAGAAACTTCTTGACCAAAAGGGGTAAGAGAGAAATGAAAAAAAAATAAAGTGTCAGTGGCTGAGAGATTTCTAACAGAGTGGTGAGCTTATCCTGGAGGTTATTCTTACGCATTATATAGATATCCCCTTTATAGTTTATGGTGTATTGGAGTGGCTGGAGGGAAGTACCTGAAACTGTAGAGCTGTGGTCCAGTAGCCTTGTTTCTTGAAGACGGTTGTATAGTGATACAGCTTTTACAACATGACTGTGTGATTCTGAGAAACTTGTGTCTGATGCTCCTTTTTACCTTGGGTATGGACAGATGAGTAAAAAACATGAATAAAAAATAAACAAATAATAGGGGGACAAAGATTAAAATACATTGGGTAGATGGAAATACTAGTGGTCAATGAGAGGGTGGGGTAAGGCATATGGTATGTATGAGTTTTTTCTTTTCTCCTTTGTATTTCTTTTTCTAGAGTGATGCAGATATTCTGAAAAATGATCATGGTGATGAATATACAACTATGTGATGATATTATGAGCCACTGATTGTACACCATGTATGGAATGTTTGTATGTTAAAAGTGTTTGCATGTTTGTATGTTAAGATATATCAATAAAAATATTTTTTTTTAAAAGTGAGTTCAAAAAGACTGGGAGAGTTCAAAGATTCAGGAACGGATTGCACAAGACTGTGTGGTGATAGCACCATATTGTAAGTAGAATGAACAAAGCTGTATGTGAGTATGATTCAAAGAGGAAGGTTAGGGGCATGTATGATACCAGGAGTAAAGACAGAGGATAAAAAAATGGGACTGTATAACTTAGCAAAACCTAGAGTGTACCATGATGGTGATTAAATGTACAAATATAAGAAAATTTTTACATGTGAATGTCAACATTGCAAGGTGATAAAAATAGGATGCTTTGTGGGCAAAATACAATTAATGCCAAATAAGGTCTATAGTTAAGAGTCACTGTGTGTAATATTCTTTCACTAATTGCGATAAAGGAAATATAGGAATGATAAATGTCAATAAGAGGGGGATAAAAGGCAGGGGTGTGGGATTTTTGTTGTTGTTTCTCCTCTTGTTTTCTTTCTTTTCCTTTTCTTCTCCCTCCTTCTTTGTGGAGGAAATGGAAATGTTCTCGTATAGATTGTGGTGGTGAATGCATAGCTTCATAATTATGCCAGAAGCCAGTGATTGCTCACTTAGGAAGGATTGTATCATGTGGGAATAAAACTGTTTAAAAATAAACAGAAATATACAAGTGCTGGAGAAGATGTGAGAAGGCTGTAACTATTCAGAATTTGTAAGGAAGTAGATTGGAGGGAGGTAGTTTCACAGGAGGCTAAATATAGGGTTGCCAAGTGATCCTGAAACTCCTTTATTAGGTACATACATGGAAGAACTGAAAACAGGGGTATTAATAGACATTTGCACACTTGTGTTAATGGCAGCATAATTCATGATTTGCAATGGATGGAGGGGGTCTGAGGGTATATGGACTGATGAATGAAAAGGCAATAGGATATTGTGCAGTAGCAGAAAGGAAAGAAGTCCTTAAAGACACTATGTTGACTGAAATAAGGCAGAAGCAAAAGGACAAGTATTGTATGGTCTCACTGATATACGCTAACTATAATGAGCAAACTATGAGAATTGAATTCTAGAGCTTGGGTCATCAGGAGATAAAAAAAATGAGCAAGGATAGGGCAATTGATGATTAAAGAGTACAGAACTTTCAATAAGGCTCATTGTTAAGGTTCTTCGATTGTAAACTCTCACAGCAGTCACATTTATTCCTGAGTTTTCACTGTTATCTCTAAACTCTAAGATTTTGGGCTCTTTGCATATAACCTGACAGTTCCCTGAAACTTTAGGTATCTGTGTGACACCCGAGACTCAGAGTTCTGCAGCTCTGAAAGCCAGCATTGCCCTGCACAGCAATTATTAAAGAGGCTGAAAAAGAGATCAGACTTCAAACAGAGATATTAATGAAAAGTATATCATTTGAAATAAGGTAAATCAGAATACAGGGTAAAGGATGATATTGTTTGTATTTTAGAACTTTAATTTTGGTGTGAGACCAAAGAGAAAGACATTTATTTTGTCCACAATTTATATTTTCTGCAGCATATTGTCTGATTTAACATGCATGGTCAATTTGTTCAAACAATCTAATTACTTAGAACCTTGAATAGTAAATGAAACCTTGATATTCTGTATAGGTTAATATAATACTTGGATACATTCCAGGGTATTTGGGGTAGAAAATTAAAAAAAAAAAGTTTTTGCTAAATCCCCTTAAGGACGAAATTCCTACCTGGGGAATTCCTGATATTGTCCCAGGCAGTGAAGACTCTCAATTTAGTAAGCCAAGCCCTTGATCTTGAGGCTTGGCCTTATGAAAATATTTCTGCAATAGAGAAGCTAAGTCTACTTTTAATTATACCCAAGGGACACCCCAAGAGAATCTCTTTTGTTGCTTTGATGTAGCCTCTCTCTCTAAGCCAAACTCTGTAAATAAAATCACTATCCTCCATCCTGCATGAGACGTGACTTCCAGGGCAGTAAGTCTCCCTGGCAATGTGGGACTTGACTCACAGGGATGAATCTGGCCTTGGCATTGTGGAATTGACAATGCTTTCCTGACCAAAAGGGAGAAAAGAAATGCAACCAAATAAAGTTTCAATGGCTAAGAGATTTTAAATTGAGTTGAGAGCTCTTTCTGTGGGCTATTCTTATACAAGTTTCAGATAGATGTTGCAAATTGCCCTAGTATACTAAGCCCCAACCAACCAAAATCCTGAAGACCATAAAGAATACCCTGGGCTCTAAGACTCTATAAAACTTTTATTCAGTAAGTTTATTTCTTAGAAACTTAAGCCTCCAGCTTTTTCCTATGCCTGATAGGCCCTGACACCCAGAGGTAACTGTCTCTCCAAGAATATCAAGCAGTCTCATTCCTCTAACCCATAAAGTCAACACCCCTTTCCAGCACAGATACGTTAAAGTGGTCATTGCCCAGAGATATTCCTGAAGATTGAGAGAATGATCAAATGAGAGAGAGGAGGTGTCACTGTGAAATTAGGATTTAACAAATGATTATGATTACTGACTCATGATATAGGTATTTCATTTTAGTTTCTAGAGTATTAGAATAGCCAAAAGGAAATACCTAAAATTGTTGAACTGTAATCCAGAAGCCTTGGTCTTTGATAATAATTATATAACTAGCTTTTACCATGTGACCATGTGATTATGAAAACATTGCGGCTGACATTCCTTTTATCCAGTTTATCGGTAGATGAGTAATATAATAAAGCCATGCATGAAAAAAATAGGTTGGGAATGTGGGGAAGAATATCCCTATATAAACTATAAATGACATTTAATAGTACTCTTTTAATAATCCTTCATCATTTGTAACAAATGTAACTACAGTTAAAAAAAGTAAAATTACAAAAAAATGTTAATCAATTATAACAGATTTCCCACACTAATGCAAATGTAGGTAATATGATGGCTTATGGGAATCCCGTATTTTATGCATGATTGTTCTGTAAACTGACAACTTCTCTAATAAAAATTTTAAAAACATAAAAGAAAGACTGGGAGAAGAAGACATGGAGATTGTAAATAGCTCTACTAAAAGTGGTATGGTAGGTTGGGACAGTTATGGTATAAAAATGATTTTAATGGGAAGTATTATCAAATATTTATGTGCTGATGGAAATAATAGAAATGGAAAGGAACAAAATAATGTGGAGAAAACAAGTCCTGGAATTATGTCCTCAAGTACAGAAAAGAGAATGGGATGTTGTGAACAAATGGAGTAATCAATTGTTATTAACAGGAATAAGGACAGAATATAAGGGTGCAAGTGTGCATGCATTGGGAAATGGGATGCTGCGTGCATCAAGAATTTCTCTACTGTAGTTATCTTATTAGTGAAATGGAAGTAAGCAAAGAAGGAGTATATTAGGTGCGCTAGTGCTGCATTTGGGGGGCGGGGGTGGCCTGCATGGTCCGGGAATCAAACGCAGGTCTCCTGCAAGAAAGGTGAGCATTCTACTGGTGTTGCATTTTGAATAAAGAGATGACAATCTACTTCTTAAAAAGAGTTACTAGACTAGGGAGTTGTAAAAGACTGTCAGGTAACATTGTGGATCCAGCCTGATGTTGGTGGTCCTGATTTAAAATGTGTCCAGTTGGCAAGGTTGAGTCCTTTTTTCCAAGTACAGAGTTCATGCAGGATTTCCAGATTTTGGTTTCTTTAGGCAATGCTGTAGGAGAAACAGATCACATGGGCTATTGAGAATGTGTCAAGGGAGTGTTGATAACGAGAAGGCATAGACCCTAATCTGAGTTTGGAGGGAAGAGAGAATAGGACAGGAATAAATACTGGAAAATATGTGGATGATCCTGGTATTGTCAGTCACTGTGGTGAGAAATAATACTAGACTCAAGGCACAATCACGAATGGTTGGACTCTGACTAGATGTCTCCAGGGATTCCAATGACAATGAATAAAGCCTAGTTTATGGAAATGACCAAGAAAAAACAATAAAGTACTGGGGGTGTAAGGTATATTTACAGTATCAGGAAATAATTCCTGCTTGGTTACACCTTAGCATGGAAAACCTACAACTTGGGTTTTACAAAACAAAACAAAACTAAACTAAACTAGAATGCATATATATTTGAAGCAGTTAGTTACACTAAGCAAGGCATGTTAAAAGAGGGCTCTGAGAATATACAAAGTGTTTCCAACTACATATTCCATTTTAAGAAATACTGATCACCATAGCATAAGAATTAAAATTGATTGTTTATATTTCCATTTGAAAGGATAAAAGTATTTTGTATCTGGGAAGATGAGGAGTTAGTGGTGAATATATATATATATATATATAAGAATAAATGGAACGAGGAAACTGGTAATTCGAAAGAAAACTGAACAATTTTAACACAAATTCAATAGAAACGAGAACTAGACACATGGAGCAAATCATTAACTCAAATGAAAACTACAGCTGAGAACCTGGTGTATTTTTGGAAGAGCTTCTTTGCCTTCTTTTGTATTGTCTTTTTCTTCTTCAGTGGGTACGAGCTAAATACAAATGGCACACAGAGCTTAGAAGAGAGATATAATAAACATGCATAAAAATTTCTGAATTGTGCACAAATGACAAACGTAGGAGTTTAGTCCCAACGAATCATTTACAACTCAGCTCTAGTCAGGACAATATAGCAACGGCAGTAGATCATTATGCACCGCCAAAAACCAGGATTTGACAGCTTTCAGCTACCTTTTCCAAGAAAAGGCTGTTATCAGGATTTTTCATGGTAAATGCTTTTAATGAAGCCTCTGTGGGCAAGTTGTCAAGGTGTACACGTCATTTTGCATGTTCCTTTTTAAAAAGTAAAATGATAACTGCTGTTAGCACCTTGGATAGCGCCCCCCACCGAACAGGAATCCTCAGCTGCCTTTAATGACCGTGTCCATAATACCTTAATAATGATACAATTTCTTGCTGAATGTCTTGTTGTCACCCCACAGGGAGCACAGTTCACTGATGTATCAAAACTGTTTAGTGGCAGTGCCTGTTGTTACACTCTTGATTTTCCACTTTCTGAGTTTTTGACACATTTTTATTACATAAGGATTTGGAACAACTACAAAGAAACTGATTCTGCCCCTCACCTGGAGCAGAAGTAATTTCCCTTAGAGTTTAACCAACTAATGAATTTGGAGAAAACTCGTGATAAGTCTTAATATCGGATAAGACATATTTTGCACAAAGAAAATATTTAAAAGGACGTAATTTATTTTTTTCTAATTTTCTGCAGCATATTCCATGTAGATGTCAATGGGCATGCATAAGAAATAATGACACAAATGGGAAATTTTCAGTTAAATCTATGCTACCAGAATAAAAATTAAGGAAAAAAAGTATGAAAAGTGAACCTTAATGTAAATTATGGAGTATAGATAATAGTATAATTATAATAGTGCTGTTTCATTAATTGTAACAATTGTACCAGTCTCACGCAAAATGTTAATAACAGGGAATCCTGTGTATATGGAAACTGCACTTTCTGCATGATCTTTCTGTAAACTTACATTGCTCTAATAAGAAAAAACTTAAAAAGTAAAAAGAAATGACTAGAGTTTCCTAGTTTCTTCTATTAGTACAACATACAAAGGGCAGAAAAAGCTTTCCCATCTGTACTATTCTTTCTCTATACTTTTGGAAGTATTATATTTAGCCATTGAAGTAATGGCTCGGTGGAATATTTGAATGTATAGACATTAGCATGCATTCCTATATTTATAATATAGGAATGGGCTTTTCCGTGTATGATGACAAACAATAAAAAGCATAATTCAGATTTTTTAAAAAATAACAAGATGGCAACTCAAAGGTTTTGCTGATACCATCAGTGTAGGAACACTATTTGGTGAAATATGCAGGAAAATAAAACAGACCTTAAATACATAATGGCTCAAAAACAGTACATTTATTTTTGCTAGTATCCTGGGAATGGGAGATGGGAGAACTTGACTCTGTTAGAGTTCAGTACCCCGGCATCTTCCACACAGGATTGCCCTAAGGCTAAATGCATCCCAGAAGGCACACGGACATTTCCCAGGGCCAGGTGGAGCCCATCCATTCCACTCACATCGATTTTGACTTTGGGTCCATAAAAATGACTGGTTTATAGCATTTAAGAGGCTCACTTATTTACAAGGCTTTAAGGGGAGACACCCAAAAAGAGACTATGGGCCTTGTAAATTCTATAAACACATTAATTAGAAATATCAGAATCCATGTAGATAAGTAAATATTAAATGTTTTTATAACATCTACAAATATTGCATAGGTGTGACAATAGTGAACTCAATTATTGACTATCCATTTATCCTCAGCAGGACACTCAGAAAAATCTTATGTAGCTATGAATGTAACATTTGTCCTGTTGCTTCTTCTGTCATTTTTCTACTTTGATGGGGTCTACTGTTTGACTTTTGGATACAGTGTGAGCTTTTCTCACAAAATCAGCCTTGTTAGTGTCAATTAAGCTGCCAATTTCCTTTACAGAGCTGATACATAAGTTGCAAAGAATTGACATTTTTATTAAGCACAGTTAAATCCTTGCCTTTATTTAGTATAAATTATATTCTCTTTATGGGTGCAGATTTAACTCCAAAATATATGAAATTCTGGAGGTATGACTCTCTTTTAAATCTCAGCATTACATTCCTTTTAAAAACAAGCTTTTGTGAAATATATTCTATAATCATACATATGTGTATGTCCTGGGTCTGCAAAGCACACAGTTTTGTAAGGAAGTTAGTATGTTATAATGAAATAGGCCTATAAACAAATCAGAGAGCAAAATTCTAAGTGTGAAGACACTATGTTTAAAATGCCTCTGCGTGGACTTCTGTTCACCCAAGATGTCAGCATAAAATGCTACAGAATTCTGTTTCCCCACAGAATCTTTGGTTCACTAGCAAAAACTTGGCAGAACCATCTTATTCAAAATTCTGGAAAGTAGTTAAAGGGCAGCAGCAACTGTGTGAGTGCTGCATCAAGAAAACACAGCTTTAAAATGGCAGAAGGGCGGGCAACCGTGGCTCAGTGGCAGAGTTCTTGCTTGCCGTGCCGGAGACCCGGGTTCATTTCCTGGTGCCTGCCCATGCAAAAAATAAAAATAAAAAAGGCAGGAGAAGCTTGTGGCACCTTTGCGGGCATTCCCCCACACCAGGCCCTGTGCTGTGTAGAGCCAACCTGTGTCCATCATGAGTCCTTGTCCCTGTTTTAAAGTGACCCCTGTGCCCATTCAGATGCGCCTGTATGTAGTACAAATCCAGTGGATGGCAGTCTGAAGGACAAAACCAAGAGACCTGGCTCTGGTTTGCACTCACAGAACTTGCCTACAGCAAAAGCATCTTGAGAACAGTAAGAAACAATTGAAGCAAAGCATTACTGCCTTTAAGACATACCATAGAGCAACCAGCATAGGGGTAGTGGGAGTCTATTTCATTGGGAATAGGGGGCACATCCCAATTCCTGTAAAAAGGGAATTCCTAAGGTAACAATCAAGCACAAGCCCAAGTAAAGACATAAACTCAGAAAAGACAAAAAGGGCCCTGTACTTCGATTTGCCTTGGGATAACACTCTTGTTACAAGTATAACTCTGAGGGACAGTACCAGCCACACAAAGCATATTTGCAAAAAGATGATTTTTGATTTTTTTTTTAGCTTTTCTTAGCCCCTGACATGCAAGAAAATCTCTGTCATATCCCTGTCTGGATTCAAACATAAGAAACAGAGAGCTCTGAGACTAAATCTCACAGTTATCACATTAAAATGTTACATTGTACAGTTTACAACAAAAGATTACAAAACAAATAAAGAAACCAGAAAGGAGGGGCCATCCAAAGGAACAAAATAAAATTTCAGAAACCATCAACGAATGCCAGAGTTGGGAGATACCAACGATCCTTGAAAGTGGCCTTCAGCTACATCCTGGCCATACTGTTTTCGCCAGCCCTGGAAGGGCGTCTCTGAGCTGTTTGGTATGACATGTAACAGAACAGATGTTACCACCTCAATGTGATGTTTCAGTTTCACATCAGGCAAGGAACAAATATCCCAATCGCCAACCAGACCAAAGAAGAGTACACTTAAACTGAAAACACACTACTCAACCTGAGATAAGAAGTTTGTGCCTACTCTGTTTTCTTCAAGGCTATACTGTGAGATTGCCCAAAGCAGCAGTAGTTGTTTTCTTTATTAGTTTAATAGATTATTTTCTCTTGCTCTTTTTTTAATACTAGCAAATGTCACCCTTTGAAATGTGTGCTGAAAAAGAGGAATCAGCAAAGTGCAATACTATTTGATTATTACTGCAAATCCTCTCCACAACAATGGACACAATGGGTACTCCGATGGCACTTCTGTAGCATGGTGATAAACTGGGGTTATTGAAAAACTGCTAATCTCTTATGGATTTATCCAGTTTTAGAGTATCCAACTAAACTTTTTTTCCACTGTTTCACACTATAATGATAATCTATAGGGCTTAAAAGTAGATGATGTTGAATTCAAAGTATTGTCTGACAGGCAGAAACCTATTGCTGTTAAACTCATGAGCATAAAATCAGAAATACTCCCTGAAGAACAAATTAATGGATAAGAAGTATGTCATCTGACTTACAGCCACAAAGATGTCGAAGAGAACATTCAATGGAAACTAGAGATATTAATTTTGCAACTGATAACAATAAACATACTGGTGCTATAAGTGCTCAGAACATTATGCTTTTAAAAAAGAAACAAGCTCACTGTCAGTGAGTAGCTTCTGCCATGAAGGAAGTGTTTGGCGTTTTTGAATGAGGTGATGTTATAAAAGAGATATTCTTTCACTATAGGTAATTTAAGGGTGACCTAGAAACCTTACAGCCTGGAGATGATGCAGAGCTCACAATCAAGGACATAAATGGTAAAGAAGTTGCCACAGATGTCAGATTGTTGCCTGAAGGAGCATTTTTGAAGCTATCACCATTAAACATTTTGAAGGAACTATTACCAAGGTGTACCCACTAAAAACCAGAATGACCCATTGCTTAGATACATCAAATGTGACTTTGTGATTCCTAAAGAACTTCCCTTTGGAAACAAAGTTATAAAATCCAAGGTAACCCTGATGAAAGGTGACTACATTAGGTTTAATAATTCTACAGACTGATGTGACAAACTAGAATGAGCAACCAACATAGAAGTTCTATTGAACACATTTCAGTTCACAGTTGAAGCCAGAGGAATGGATGTGATTGCTTCCTTCAGAGATAGTTTTGGTTTCATCAGGCATGTGGATTGCAATGCTTATATGTTCTTCCACTTCAGTGGAAATTCTCAATGGGAACCAGCTCCACACTGCAAATGAAGTAAAGCTTACTGCGACTTCGGATACGCTCTCGGCCTAAAGAAGTCATTCTATTAAGGTTAAAAACCTCCCAAGAGCATGGTTTCATTCCATTCCCATTCATATTGTTATTTGGGGTACTATAGAAAAATAAGACACTTTTTCCAATCCCAAAACTACCAGGCCAAACAAAGGCAAATAGAAGGCTGCAGATGGCATTATTGTTTATGGTGATTGTGGGGTAAAGCTGACTATTGCCTTCCAGTCAAGGATGTAGAAGGATCTACTTATCCTCAAATAGAAAATAGGGTTGAATTTAGTATTAGTGACAATCAGAGCCCGGCAGCAGATTGCAACTCGTGTGTAATTTTTAGGCTGCAGTTTCAACCCAGGCCCTTGGATTATGTGGCAACACTGAAGGATAATTTTGGACTTATGGAAGTGGCCAATCATGATTAGGAAATATGTTCTTTACACTGAGATCTCAGGTGATGTAGATAGCCTGAAACTGGGGGATATGGTAGAATGCAGCTCATCCAAAGACAAAGGCACAAAGTCAGTGCAGAAAAAAAGTGGGAAAATAACCCACACTCAGTGAAAGTCATTACTGAGGAAGCTGATCCCATTATCTTCTCTGGTATAGTCATTGACCCAATGCACACTGAGTACTGAGGAATGATTGAGATCGTGTAATTGGGGGGATAGGAACAGTGAGGTCTATCCATCTGGCATAGTTGAGATGGCCAACAAAGGGAATTGCTGCAGAAAGAGGAGTATGTCAAATTCCATTTGTGTGTCCTGGGCCATGATGCAAAGCATACGGCTTACAACATCACTCCACCGTGTGTGAAAGATCAGTTTCTTCATGAACTAGGAGGTAGCTAGAAGCTCTTTCTCCATGTGAAAGAAGTTCAGGATGGCACTGACCAACAGGCAGGAGATGAGGTGTAGTTCTCAGTGATTCTTAATCAAGTGCAGCGCCTGCATGTTTGGCGAATCTGCGAGGGTCTGAAGGCTGTTGTAGCACCAAGACCTGATTGGTTGATCTCATGAAGAACATTACCCTGGAGGATGCCAGTGCTCCCTGCCTAATGGTTCTTCATCAGCCAAGGGGACCAGATAACTCAATGGGATTTGGCACAGAAAGCTCTGTCAAGCTAGTGTCATTGACTAACTACATCCACAAAGCACATTGTTAATACATGATAATCAAGTTGGGAGGATTCTGATGAAGGGCTCTGAATATCTCCCTCTTCTTCACTCCCCAAGTCTGGAACATTTATTCTATTGAGCTATTACACTAGTTTTAACAACTTCCTTTATGCTATGTTTAAAAATAAATAAAGAAATTTAAGAGAAGCATTTTAAAATTATGCACAGTTGCAGCTTGGTAAACTTAGGTTAGTGCTTTAGAGTTTCAGTTTTAGGAGCCTTATTTGGTGCATTTAATGCAACTGGTAGTTGCAAAATCCACTTCACCTGTGTAACTGAAAAATATAGACTGCTATCTTGTTGGCTTTATGAAATTCTGCACTCAGTATTTACAGTATATTCTACTTCATTACTTCTGGAATGGTCTACCTTAGCACTCAGTTGCCATCTTTTTTTTTTCCTGTTCATTATGCTTTAATTCTGAGGACCCTATGAGGGTAGAATATATTACCTTTTAAAATTACAGAAGTTAATACAATTTGTATAGGCAGCCAATTCCTTACACTGATGGTCAAATGATAAAATGTTATTTTTCATATCATCTATAATCTTGTCATAGTCCACTTAATGAAGTTTGCTTTGATTTCTGTGAAAATTATTTTTTCCCTGGAATGGGGGATAACATTACTGCAATTATGACCTTTGATGCAGAATTTCATGCATATGAGGTATGCCAGCAGTGTGATCATTTAAATGTACTTAAACAAACACAAAGATGAATTCACAAATTTGCTGCTGCTTGGATCACTGCAGCTTCTAAGACTCAGTTTCTTATATTGATTTCAAAACAAAGCTAAACAAACAAACAAATAGATAGATAGATAAACATGCTTAAAAGAAAATGTGGCCTTCAATATGCTTAAGGAAATAAAAAAAGAAAAATACTAAAGGACATAAATAAAATGATGAATAAACTACAGAAGATTTTTCATAAAGAGATAGAGATTTTTGAAAGGATCCAAAATGATACTGGAGTAGAAGACCAATATAACAGAAGCAAAAATTCCCTAGTTGGTTTCAACAACAGGTTACAACTGACAGAGGAAAGAACTAGTGAACTCCAAACTAAGAAGATTGAAGTGAATTAGGTTGGGTAGAAGAAAGAATAATGAAAAAAGTTGAGCAGAGGCTAAGATACTTGTGGGAAACCACCAAACATTATATATATACATTATGGGAGTCGTAAAAGGAGAAGAAAGAAAGAAAGTGGCAGAAGAAATATTCAAATAACTAATGGTGAAAAACTTACTAAGTTCAATGAAAGACATGAATAGAAATATCCAAGAACTCCAATGAACTCTAAACAGGAGCAAATTCAAAGAGAACCACCTCCAGGCACATATCAGTCAAACTGTTGAATGCCAAGGACTAGTAGTGAGTCCTGAAAGCTGTAACAGAAAAGCAAAAGGTATGTACAAGAGACTCCCAATAAGATTAAATGCCAATTTCTCGTCAGAAATCATTCAGGTAAGAAGACATTTTGACAAAATACTTAAAGAACTGATATAAAATAATTGCTGATCATGAATTCTATGTTCCATCAGATTAGTTTTTAAAAATGAAGCAATGATTAAGACATTCCCAAATTTAAAAAGAGTTGAAGAAGTTTGTTACCACTAAACCTGCTCTATAAATGCTCAAAGGAGTTCTTCAGACTGAAAGGACAGGACACTAGACAGTGAATAGAAGCAATGTAAAGAAATAAAGATATCTGATGAATGCAATCACATGGGTTATTATAAAAAGCATCAGACCTATCGTATTTGTATTTTTGGTTTATTATTCCACTTTTTACTTCTTAGTGTTCTAAAATGCAAATTCACAAAAATAATAATAAATCTGTGGTTTTCAACAAATAATGTATAAAAATATAATATGTTACAACTACAACAAAAAGGTGGGTTCACAGAGGGGTACACAAACATTGTATGTGTATGCTATTGAAGTTAAGTTGATATTAAATCGAATGTGATTGTAATAGATTTAGCATGTAAAATTAAAGCTCTATGTTAACCACACAAATCAGTATCTGAAAAATGCATAAAAAGGGAAATGAGAAAGTACTTAAAGTGGCACACTAAAAATAAGATCAAATAAATATAAAAGTGGGCATTAATGGAAGAATTGAGGGATTAAATAATAAATAGGACATACCAAAACCAAATTTCAAAATGGTAGTAAAAGTCCGGTATTATCAGTAGATACTTCAAGTGAAAATAGGTTAAACTCTCCACTTAAAAGGCCAGAATTGGCAGAATGGAAAACAAACTATAATCTGACTATATGCTATTTACAAGAGATTCAACTTAAATAAAAAGCACAAGTACTTTAACTCAAAATAGATCAAAGACCTAATTGTAAGTATGAAAATCATTAAAGTCCTAGAAGAAAATATATAGAGGCATTTTCAGTTTCTTAGAGTTCACACCAAAAGTATGATCAAGAACAACAAAAAATAGATAAATGGGACTTCATTAAAATTTAAAACTTTTAGGCATCAAGGATCTTTACAATGAAAGTAAAAAGAGGACCTAGTGAATGGGGGAAATAATTGGAAACCATGTATCTGATAAGTTTTTAATATCTAGAATATATAAAGTAATTCTACAACTCAACAACAAAAGAAAGACAAATAACCCAATTGAAAAATGAATAAAGATCTTGAATAGATGATTCTTCTAAGAAAATATACAGCTGGCCTATAAGCACATGAAAAGATGCTCAATGTCATTTGCCATTAGGGAAATGCAAATCAAAACCATGATGAGAAGCATTTTGGAGAAAGTGGGAGATTCAGAGAGAGCAGAGAAGGAGGACAGAACACCACAGAACCATGGAGCAGAGAGTCCACCAGCCAGTGACTTTTGGAGATGAACAGGAAAACGCCTCCCAGGGAGCTTGAGAGGAAGTTAGCAGATGATGCCATGTTCAGCATGTGCCTTTCCGGTCAAGAGAGAAACCTTGACTGTGTTCGCCATGTGCATTTCCACTTGAGAGAAAACCCTGAACTTCATCGGCCTTCTTAAATCGTGGTATCTTTCCCTGGAGGCCTTAGATTGGACTTTTTTATAAATATGCTTTAATTGAGACATTTCCATGGCCTGAAAACTGTTAACTTGCAACTTATTAAATCCCCCTTTTTAAAAGCCAAAAAAAAAAAAGAAGGGGAAATTAAGACATTTACAGATAACAAAAACTGAAAGATTTCATTACCAAAAGACACGCCCTACCAGATTTACCAAAGTGAGTCCATTAGACTGAAATAAAAGGATGCTAGACAGTCAGTCAAAGTCATCAAAAGAAATGAAGAACATTTGTAAAGCTGAATACTTAGTTAAATATAAAATCCTGTGTTATTGTACTTTCAGTTTGTAATTGTCTCCCCACATGACTTAAAAGGCAAATGTGTAAAATAACATTTTAAATCTATGTTAATGGGCAGTCAATGAATGAAGACACGGTCTGAGACAATATCAGTGTAATGAGGGAGGGATGGAGATAGGAGAGAGCTTGTATCTATGGAAACGAGGTTTGCACCAGTCAAACTCAGTGTTTAAAGTGTCAGTTGTAATTGTAAAGGCAATCATTAAGAAATTAACTAACATATATAGAGAAAAGAAAAGAAGGGACTCAAAACGGCAGATTATGAAACAGCAACTAAATACAAAAGAAAGAGACAGTAATGGAGTAGCTGCAATAGATTTTTAGATTTTACACAAAAACCCAAGCAACAAAAATAATGGACTTCATAAAAATTAAAAACTTTTGCATTTCAAAGAACATTATCAAGACAGTGAAAATACGATCAACAGAATGGGAGAAACTATTTGGAAACCATGTATCTGATAAGGGTTTAATATCCAGAATATATAAAGAACTCCTACAACTCAACAAAAAAGCAATTTAATTTAAAAGTGGATGAAGGATTGAACAGACATTTCTCCAAAAGAAGTATTTAAATGGCCAATAAGTAAATGAAAAGATGCTCAACATCATTAGTCATTAAAGAAATGCAAACTAAAATTATGATATATACTTCCTACCCACTAAGATGGCTATAATAAAAGAAATGGAAAACAACTATTGATGAAGATGCAGAGAAATAGCAACCCTTGTACACTGTTGGTGGGAATGTAAAATGGTGCAAACACTGTTGAAAATATTTTGGCAGTTCCTTGGAAAGTAAAATATAGAATTTACCCATATGACCCAACAATCCCTCTCTTAGGTATTTAACCAAAAGAATGGGCAGCAGGGCAGACAATGACGTCTGTCTGAGTCCATGTCAGTATCATTCACAACAGTCAAGGTGGGAATAACCCAAGTGCTCATTAACACATGAGTGAATAAACAAAATGTGATCCATCCATACAATGGAATATTATTCAACTGTAAAAAGAAGTTGTTACATGGTACATGGTACATGCTATGACATGGACAAATTGAAGACATCACGTTGAATGAAATAAGCCAGACACAAAAAGGCAGATACTGTATAATTTATCTTATATGAAATACTTACAATAAGCAAATTCATAAAGTCAAAAAGCAAAATAGTGGCTATCAGCAGTAGGAGATGAGGGGAATAGGGAGTTATTGCTAAATGACTTTGAGTTTTGGTTTAGGAAGATAAAAATAACATGGAAATAGGAGCGACAGTTTCATGGTATTGTCAATGTACTTAGTGTCAAAGAATTGTCCACTTGGCATGGTTTAAATGATTTTTGTTACATACATATGTTATCACAATTAAAAGTAAATTATTTTTAAAATTAAAAAAAACATGATGAGATACCTTCTAATACCCACTAGAATGACTACAATTAAAAAAAAAAAAACAATTCTTGTTGGAGAGGATGTGCAAAAATCGGAACACTCATTCCTTGTTGGTGGGAATACTGATACAGTTTGGAAAACAGTTTGGCTATTCCTCAGAAAGTCAAGTACAGAATTAGCATATGATTTGGCAATCCTTCTTCTAGGTATATGAAATAATAGAAGGCAGAGACTCAAAAAGATCTTTTCACACCAATGTTCATAGCGGCATTATTCATGCTTACTGAAAGATGGATTCAACCCAACATAAACAAAATGTGATAGGTACATACAAAGGAATAATATTCAGTCATAAAAAGGAATAAAGTTCTTATGCATACAATGATGTGGATGAACCTTAAAGATGTAACATTGAGTGAAATAATAACACAATAGGACAAATAATGTAGGATCTAGATATGAAATAATTAGAATAGGCAAATTCTTAGACTCAGAAACTAGAATTCAGGTTAACATGGGCCCATGTAAAAGTAGGAATGGGGAGTTAATACTTAATTGGTATACTATCTATTTGGGATTCTGGAAAAGTTTTGGTAATAGATGGTGAAGATGGTAACATGACATTGTGATTATAATTTGCATCATTGAATTATATATTTGAATGGTCCAAAAAGATATGTATATATGTTACTAGAATACATTTTTTATCACGGCAAAAAGTGAACCCTAATGTCAACTTTGGACTACAGCTAATAGTACAATAATAATAATATTGTTTCATCAGTTATAACAAAGATACCACACTGATACAAAGTGTTGATAAAGGAGAAAACAAAATAAAAAATAATGAAACCTCAGATAAGAAAATGTCTTGCCTCAACTACTGAGGCAAGATTGATTCAGTAATGTCTTTTGATGAAATTAACATTAAAATTACAAATTAAATGATGTAATTTCTGGGATCTGCTTCAAAACAGTAGGGAGAGAGTAGATGGTGTGAATACTGGCCATGAGCTGATGGTTGTGATAGTTACATGGCAGCTCATCAGCTTCTGATCCAAATACAGTATTATTAAAAAAAAAAACCTGCTGACATTATTTCTAAAATACATTATTTCCTGGAGATGGCAAAAAAAAATTTGTTCTAATTCAGTTATACTTAGATTCAAAACTGAATTAAAAGTTTGAATGGATATGAGGCAGTCAAGCCAGGCTTCTAAAATTCTCTCTGAGAGAAACCAATATTAAGAAGGAAAAAAAAAGGTAAACATAAAAAGAAAAGCAAGAACAATGAAGAAGTCAGGAAAACATATTGAAGCGGTCAGACAAAGAGGGCTCCAAACTTCATGATCTAATATTGTTGGAAGGAATTCTCAGTGGAAGAGAGATATTTTTACAGTTTTAAAAGGTACTATGTTGGCTCCATCCAGATTCTAAATCTAATATATCTGTCCTCTGTGTAGAAGTGCAAAGGTAGGTAAGAAATATTGTGGAAAATTCTTAGTATGAACCCCCAACACATGTACACTGCCACATACACCACCCATAGAGATGGGTGAAGATGTGATTTAAGTTCCCTTGGTACTTAATTCTCATCACTGATGTTCTCCACTCCAGATGGGAAATACATTCTGGACCCACCTACATGGTACTTCTAAGCTATAAAGACGTTTGGTAGATATTTCTAGAGCAATTGTCTTCAGCCCTACTGAAGACTGAAAACAAGAGAGACAATGAAAGATAATCCTTTAACAGAGCACGGTAGGATGCAATCCCAAGTAAAATTAGTAATTCCAGGTGAATGCATGCAGTTTTATAGAAGAGACACATCAAAAAACTATCATTATTATGATCGCCATGGGGCTGTGGTGGAGGGATGGGTGAAATGTAAAAAAGTAGGGACTTTTGGTGTGATGGAAAAGTTCTACCTTTTAATTGTTGTGGAGTTTACATGGTTATGTACATTCGTCCAAATTCATACAAGTGGACCTTTATAAAGTGCCTGAAAATTATGATGTAAAAATTCTATCTCCATAAAGTTGATTTAAATTAAACAATCAAAATGAAGGTATAAATGCAAAAAGATTGGCAAATGAAATATTGTAGTCCAGACACTGTGGAAGGTCTCAGAAACAAAAGGTGGGGGAGAGGAGACTATGAGCTCAAGCTTGGATCACAGACTGTGATGGCAACACCCCTGTGACAAGCGGGACAATACTGGTGCTCCAGGTAGGAGACAAAGTCTTGGCCAGCAGCGAAGTGTAGAAAAGAGCCACACTGCCAAGTTAAACCGCAGTCTTTCAAAGGAAGCTAAAGAGGCCCAGATAGTTGCAAAATAGTCAAGGAGATGAAAGGTATGAGGGCGCTTATTAGGAGATCAGTAAGGATAGAATGAGAAAGTCTAACATATATGTCTAGTTAAATATCCAGTAGTGGAGAATGAAGAGATTGCTGAAGATGTAATACATATAGACATAATGATTGGGTATATTCCTAAAGCAATTGAAGACACAAATCCACAGGCACAGTTTAAGTTATACAGGATAAGTACAAAGATCCACACATCTTAAAGCATTATAGGAATTCTAAGAAATACCAATGTCAAGGACGATATTTTAAAAAAATAGTCAGAGAGACACATACAGTTACCTACACAGAAACCACAATTAGGCTCGTGACAGATTTCGCGGCAACTGAAGCCTGAAGACAGTGGGATAATGTGTTTAATCTGCTAAGAGAACATTATTGTGAGTTGAGATCGGTGTATCTAGCAGAAGTAACTTTTAAGAACAAAGACAAATAAAGAAAATTTGCAAATACGCAAAAGCTGAGTTTAACATCAAGAAACCTATACTAAAGAATCTCTAAAGGAAGTTCATGATAAGTAAAATGTACTCATGGATTGATGAGTTGACTCAGATGTAAGCAAGAAGGCAAGCAGAGACTGGTAAAAATAAAGATAAGTCAAAGTTTTTTTTTTTAAGCTGCTTTTATGGTATGAAAAAGGACTATTAATCATCATAAATGTATGATGATTAATATGCTATTCAAAAAGAGGCTGTTAGATTGGATTTAAACAATCCAGGAATATGCTGTGTAAAGAAGACAAACCTAAAACGCAAATATTGGAAATGTCTAAATAGAGGAATTTAAAAATATCAGGCAATTACATGCCAAAAGAAACTTTGCATAGTTTTAATAATATTAAACAAAATATACCTTAAGACGAATTATTAGTGATAGGTCACTTTATAATAACAAAAATCTATGTATCAAGAATATCTATACTTTATATACCTCATAAAAGTACAGGGAGAGATCAAAAAATCTACTCTCACAAGGAGAAATTTAAAAAAATTCTTGCAATTATAGCTATATCACACAGAAGAAAAGCTTATGATTGTGTAGGTAGTTTTAAAAATGCAACTAACAAAGGTGAATCTTGAGATTTTTCTCTCTCTCTTCTATCTCTATTTAATATTTCTATGTATCTATGTATGTATCATTGAAAAATTAGAGATTATACAATATTATCAAGTGTATGTGAAATATTCAAAAGTTGACCATGTATCATTCTTTGAACACAATAAAATAAACTTGAAGTCAGTGATAGAATACTAATAGCAACACACAAACATTTGGAATTCTAAAATGTATTTTTTTTTAAAAAAAGCTCATAAATCAAGGAAGAAAACATAATGGATAATTTAAAAATATTTAGAAATGAATATTAAATGGGTAGTTTCAAGGAAAATTATTGTTTTTAAATGCTTATTTTAGAAAATATAGAAAACAAAAAATTATTGTCTAATTTTAAATTTGAAAAACAAATAAAAGAAAAGCAGGATAAGAGAAAAAAAATTGTAGGAGCAAGATAATAAGCATCGGAGCAAAAATTAATGAAATAGGAAGAGCCAATGAGAGAACCTGCAAAGCTATCGCTTAGTTCTCAAAAAAAGTTTGTAAATAGCCTTATCATTACCTGCCAATAATCATCAAGAACAAAAGAGAGGAAGCAAAATAAATTATATTAGAACAACATGTGGAAATAATAATACCAATCATCCAAAGATAAAATGCTAGTTAAATAATACGACAAACATCTGCATGCTAAAAATATTAACAAAGCCAAATGCACACATTGCTAGATAAAAAGAATTTATAAAAACTGACTAAAGATATTGTTTTAAAATGTGAATAATTCTAAAATCATTACAGAAATTAAATAATCTGTTTATATCTACCACAAAGAAAATACTAAGAGTAAATTATTTCTATAACTTCTCTGTATTTTCACAGATTAAACCATCATTATAATAAGTTCACCAACAACATACATAAAGAAGGAATTCTCTCTGGCATAGTACATCTTTCCACTGAAAGCCAACTTAGAAAGAGGGGCTTGGCTTTAAGGAGTTTATTTGGGAGATGCGCGTGACTCTTAGAAATCCTTAAGGAAACCCTGTTGAAGGAAGCATAGGTAACAAAAAACCGACAGCTGGGACCCTTGGATCAATCACTTCATGTGTGCAGAGCATGGCAGGGTGCTTGTATGGTCTCAAGAAATATCTGCTCAGGGATTCCCATTGGCTTGGCCAATTATCTGTTATACAATTGTGCTGTGGTCTGAGACACTTTCTATTCAATTAATTGTCTTTCCTTCTTTTTCCTGTGGGTCAAACTTGAATTGTGGTCTTAAGGCTTTCTCTACCTATTACTGCTTTTGTCTCTTTTGCTTTATTTCAGGCATTTCTCCCCATAACTTTCATGAAGGTTGAATCCAATTTTGACATCTTCTTCTCAGAGGAACAAAACTGATGTATAAGAAATTCAGTGCATTTGAGCAATCAAGAATTAAGATGAGGTTAGGGCACTGACATGCCTATCATTTGCCTCGCAAGAAGAACTCCATCCTGAATGGAATGTAGGATTGGAAAATCCATTACAAAATGTGGCAGTTCAGTTCCTGAAGATTTTACTGGTAGTAAAATCTGGGAGAATCCTATAGGAGGAGAATCTCCTTGTCAGTATGATGATTCAGATATTTAAAAGATAGGAGGGATAAAGCCCTAAAAGGACAACAGAATTGACTGTTCAATACAAAGTTGTACTGAGATCATGCAGAGGCATAATGAGAAACTGAGGAAGATTAACAAACAATTAAAGGTAAGTGTGAAAGGTAGAAGATCTCATCAGGAGTTTACAAAAGACTATCTTTTGCAGTGGAAATGTACAGCTGAACAAAAGTCACGTGGTATGATCATCTGAGTCAGAGAGCTCTAGAGATGCTTAAATTCCCAGGCAAGGCTAAAATGATGATTCTAGTTGAGAAAACCTGTAACCCTAAAATATGGTATTGGGATTTCTGGATGGATGTGCTCGAAGGATTTTGCCTCTGCAGATTTTCCCGAATCTCCCAAACTTGCTGTGCTGGTTTGAAAGTATTGTGTACCCCAGAAAAGCCATGTTTTAATCCTGATCCAATCTTGGGGCAGCTGTTTCTTTTCATCCTAATTCAATACTGTAGGTTGGAATCTTTTGATTTGATTATCTCCAGATGTGACATACCCAACTGTGGGTGTGAACTTTTGATTGGGTGGAGGTGTGATCCACTCATTCTAGGTGGATCTTGATTAGTTTACTTGAATTCTTTCAAAGAGGAACCATTTTGGAGAGAGCCAGAAATGACAGATCCCACAGAAACTTCAGAGGAGAGCTAACAGAGAACAGAGACACAGATGTTTGGAGATGCTTGGAGCCCAGCAGATTTAACCATGAAATATTCAGCAAGCTTTACCAGGAGAGAGCCAAGGGAAACCAAGAGAGGAAAGCCAGCCCTGGAGAAGCACAGTGAGGAACCCCCACAGGAACAGAGGCTGAAAGCAATGGAGCCCAGGAGCAAGGGACCAGCAGATGCCAGCCACATGACTACCCAGCTGACAGAGGTGTTCATGACCCACTGACTTTCTTGAGCTAAGAAATTCAAGATGCTTTGGTTTGGACATTTTTATAGCTCAGAACTTTAAATTTGTAACTTATTAAATTCCCCTTTATAAAAGCCAGTCCATTTCTGGTATATCACATTCTGGCAGCTTGCAAATTAACACACTTGCCAAGAGTGGCCCACTCATCCCCTAGCAGAGACCTCTCCCACAAATGGAAACAGCTGTCACACCCAGGACCTGCTCACCCATCCTATCATGGCTGTCACACTGAAAACAAGAGAAAGTTCCGGAACAAACTGGCTTGGGACATGCTCACCTCATAAAAGAGGAAAGAGATTTTACACTGAAAGTTGCTTCAAGAAGTAAGTAGCTGCATTGGTACCCTTGGGACTGGATTTTGTGAGTGGTGGATCAAAGAGGCCAGAACCTCAGACTGAGTTGGCAAGAATTCATTGACTTGGGGGTGGGGAGTATTTCTTGGGTCAAGGGATTTGGTCTCTGATGAGGACTCCAGGAGATGGGGAGAATTTGCAATTACAGTGACTCAATCCTGGAAAGAGCAATGATCTGTACTGAGTGAAATGGGAAATTTCTGAATTGTCCTGGCAATGGTAAAGAAAGGAAAAAAAACAGTGCAGGGAGGGGAGCATGCTGAAGTGAATATGATATATAAGACCAAAAACCCTATAGTGAATTATATTCCATGAAATGTCCAGTGGATACATCATTCCCTATGACTATCAGAAAAGCACTAGTGAGAGGAGAACGAGCATCTCTAAGCTTTTCAGTGGAGAACAATTAGAGGGAGTTATGGAATTGATCTCTTTATTGCCAATAGTATAACTGCCAAAGCAGATAATATGACCTCAGGTAGATGATATGTTGACCATTTATTCAGTGAATGTGTGTGTGTTTTCTATTTGACTCAGAAAGAAGAAAAAAAAGAATTCATATTAGTTTCTAATGAAGAGAAATACTCATTTATAGATTTTCTCCAGAGCTAACTCTCCTGCCCTCAATAATGATACAGTCCAAAAATATCTGGACCAGTTGGGACATCCCTCAGCATCAGTTATAAGAAGAGATGCAGTTTGCAGTTTATGGCAAATTCCACTGGGAGAGTCACAAAACATGTCCTGGGGTAGTGGGATAAGGTAATGCTATTGAAAATGAAGGGTTATGTACCTTTATTATTTTTTATTTTTATTTTATTTTTTGTATGGTTATATGTCTTTTGAGTGACAACTCCTGCGCAAGTAACTAAGGCACTGGTAAGACCAAGACACTTGATCCTGGGTTATCAAGTGGCCATGTATCCAGAATTGCCCAAGAAGAATTGGGTTCTATTAGGCCCACCAAGTCATATATTTAGGGAGACTTATTGGCAGTACCTTGTAAGGTACAAAAAACAAATCGAGGATTGAGCCTGAGCATGACCAGAGGCAGTGCCACCTCCAGTTCACCCCCCTCCAGTTTGTCTCTGTGGCCATCTGCTTGCACCAGCCCCCCAACTCCAGTTTATTCCTGTGCCCATATGGCGGGGTGGGTGAGGGGATCTGATAGGACCTCAGGATTGGTGGAAAAACTCAATCTCAGTTTACAGAAAGTTCAGATGAGTGTGTGGTTTCAAGTCATATGTTAGTTGTATTACAGTCATTTTCTGGAGTGGCCTGAAAAGGCAACAGAGGGAGTAAATCATCCCACTGGGTGGAGTTGCAAATGGAACACCTTACCTTCTAGTTGGCATGGAAGCAGAAATAGCTCAGTGTCAGAATATATTCAGAATGTGCACAGACTGGATACATAGTTGCAAACATATACAAAGTATATATAACTTAAAGGACGTAACCCAGACTATACATGCAGCATAGGATAGCAGAATAGAAAGCACCAAGGGTATACTACTTTATACACGAAGTCCAGACACTGACTGATATAATATTTAATATCTAAATATTATAAGGATATAACCATGCCTATATTCTGGGAAAGAACATTTTAAGAAAGTGAGAGTCAGTATGAAGACACTATTGTGGGAAGAAACTTGTTTGTTTTTTGGAGAAGCCTCTTATAGGTGAATGGTAGTAAATGAGGTAGGAGTGGTAGGAGAGAAAACAGGATGGTAGACAGAGACAGGTTATCTAGAACATTGTACAAATTAAGTGGACATTAGCAGACACATTTTATTAACGAACTTTCTTCCTATGGTACAGAAACAAAAAGCTTCACTCTTGAAAAATCTCAAAGAAAGCAACGTAAGTCTTTGGAGTTATGAAACCCAATGTTAAAGTTTATATTTCATATGACTAATGACAGTCTCAGTAATAAAATAATTTGGAAGAAATATCATTCTTATCTTTTAAGTTGTATAAGAAGAATATACAGTCCAGACACTAATGCTTGCAATTAACCACACTCAGTTTTGGCATTAACTGTCTTAGCCATATTAGACAGCAGGCAAATTCTATTGTTTATTTTTTTCTCTAACTTTGTATGTTTTCTTATTCTTAGCTTCTCTGTACTACTGAAGGAAATGACTTTAGAAAGCAGAGTTTGAGCAATGGATTTTAATATTTAAGTGAATTACATTACCATTTTTAAAATTAAAGCTGTTTTATTTTGTCTGATTAAATATTTTAATCAGATAAAATCCCTCATTTTTCTTGATATAAAGGAGAATAATCTCATTTTGTTTCTGTAAATTCTAAAAGCACTTGACAAATGTTGGAATTCAATCCTAATTAAAATAGATGTATCCTTTCTTACGTGATAGAAACTAGCCTAGATAGAGACAGTGTGAGAAAGAGACAGAGAAAGAGAGAAATGGGATGGAAGGAAGGGCGAGGGGGAAGAGAGAGAGAGAGAGAGCAAGAGAGGGAAGGAGGGAGAGAATATCACAAGGAAAAAGCAAAATCAAACATAATCTTTCCTTAATGGTGAAACACTGGAAGTAATCTCATTAAAGGTCATCAAACAAGGGGCTGGAAGTCATATAACGTTATTCTAGATAAACTAGCAAATGCAATCATGAAAATTGTGTGCGTGTGTGTATTTGTAAATATGTAATGTAAATGTATATAGTATTCTATATTTTCAAAGAAAGCAAACACTCATTAATTTCAAATGACCTAATCAGATTGAATGGTCATATAGCTGGCAAGATTCCCCAAGTCAGCTGAAAATCATTAGGAATAATAGAATTCAGCATTCTGAAAACTTTCCTAAATATATAAAGTAATACCCATTAGAAATTACTGTAACAATTATCCCATGTACAATAGCAAATAAAACTAAAAAGTTTCTCATTTTAAACTCAATAAGAAATGTCTAATACTTAAAACTAGATCTTTTGAAAACTTTACCGAGGGTCACAAAAAGATTACTAAATGTTCATTGATTAAAAAAAAAAAACAATCCCTTTGAAAATCATTTGCCATATTATCTATCTTGGGTTATAATTTTCATGTTTGAGAGGATATGACTATAATTTGCACGTTTGGGAGGAAATGATTCCATGATTCCATAAGAAGTTTATTCAATGCAACTTACCTAGTGGTTCTAGGTAAGACAAAGAAAGTTCTAAAAAATGCTAAATGATTTTGCTTTCAAATTATGTTTGAAGCTAATAAATAAATCAGACTATGTTAAATTATAGATGAAAACTTTTTTGCATTCATTTCTTAAAAAGCATGGAGTAATTCACAAGTATTTTAAAAATGGTCTTTATATTAGTTTAACATTTTTCAAATGTTGCAAATATGTAATAAAATTATTTTCCAATTGCTACCATATACTTACGGAAATAGAATTTCTTGCTTCTAACAAAGCAAAATAGGGGCGAAGACTTGATGCAGTGTGGAAATAAATTCCTTATGAACAACTGTTCCAAATATTGAGCAGGGCATAAAGATATACAAAACTATTTTAAATAAGAGATGTATGCTTTTGGCATTTTACAGAGTATATTAAAATATAATGCAAATGTTTATTTGTATCTTGTATTGGTTCTTATTTCAAAATCTATTATATTATTTGTTTTTTACTATTTTTAGCATTATAAAGTAAAAGCGCTCTACCTGAATCAAATCTTGATCCCTTTGTGAAAAGAATCTACTTAAGAGACATTTTTATGATTTTTTTTTATCATAAATCCAGACATAAGTTCTATATATGAGCTCCTATGGGCATTCTCTCAATGCACTGATAGAAAAGTGTTCCTTGATTTAAATATTTTCATATTAATTGACTCTAACTCAATTTTTCACAGTAATTTCTTGGAAGACATCATCTTGCTTTTAGGTTCAGACAATGTAGTTAAGTCCTCTTTAAGTTCTGGTGACTTGTTTCACCGTAAGGTCTATATCTATATAAAATACTCTTATGGTAGCTAGTTTAAAAACCATGTAAATCCTCCATCTTTGCTTTAAAAATAAATTCCTGCTGACATTTATTGGAGTTGTCCATGTAAGAAGCAGAACATCTGTAACTCAACTTGCAATTTGGAATGCTTTCCTTCGTGACTCTCAGTTTGGGGCTCATATTTGAGGTCAGTGTTTGTTTCCTCTGTCCAAATATCTTACTATTGTGATGTGCTGCTCAGGGTCTCACTATGTCTCAGTTTTAGATGTCTAGACTGCCGCTTTCATGGATATGTACTGAAAATTCCCAAAGTGAATTCAAATATGCCACATAGTAAAACTTTTAGATCCGTCATCTCAAAACCAATTTCCAAGAAAGGTGAAAAATTGTTCAGCTTTCTTCAAGGTAACGAGTAATGGGGGAAAGATGGATTAATTATGGAAACATAACTTTATAGAAATAGGTATAAGCTTTGAATTTATACAATAGACTCAAGACCATTATAATAATGTTTGCTTATGCAAAGAAAATGATATACTTCAGCAAGGGTCTGGCTTGTTCCAAGAAAAATAAATAAATGATAATAATAGTAATAATAATTAGTTAATTATTAGTTAATAATAATACTAGTTGCTTTCACTCTCTATTATCCCAAATGCCATGTGAGTGATTTCTGATGGAAAGGAAGACGCACAGCTGGTAGCATACCCATCAAAACTCAAATCCACATCTGTTGTGGTATTGCAGAAAAGATTCTTCTTTAATTTATTTGCAGAAACATCTTTCTCCCACCACCCCTTCTGAAAGAGGTGCAAGACATTTCTGCAAAACATCTGGACCCTCTGGTAACAGGAGGCATTTCTTATCTAAGACATTCTCATTAATTTTTGGTGTAATTTGCAATTATTATGTAGTGAATCATAGAAAATAACATTAATGTCAGACATGTCAAATCATAATATATGTTTCATTTTTTTTAGAAACCTTCTTAACTATTTCAATGATTTCAGACACTTCCAAGATGCCAAAAAACAATCAGTTACTTGCTTTCCCTAGGATAGCAAATTCATTTTTGCCTCCTTTCGTTAATTAAAGACTCTGTATTCCATTAATTTTTAGGTCTCTAAAGGTTGTTTTAAAATAATTTTAGTGCTAAAATAAGAAAAACAATTATTTATAATTATATATATTTTAGAATAAGATTTGAACGATATTCTTTTTTTCTTTTTTTTTTTGCATGGGTTGGCTCCGGGAATCGAACCCAGGTCTCTGGCACAGCAGGCAAGAATTCTGCCACTGAGCCACTAGTGCACCGCCCTGAACAATATTATTTTTATTTACTGTATTGCATGCACCAAGATCAGTTAGCTTTTACCAAGACCACACAGTTCAAACTTTCCTAATTATTGGACTGGACTGCTATGCATTATGTCCATTCTGTCTCTGGCAGTTCCATGCTGCTGTTACTGATTATCTCAAACAGTATCATTCACGGTTGAGTACAGGAAATAGAAACTTCTCTAGGTATTTGAAGCAGAAAGCAATTTAATAAAAGTAGTTAGACACATAGAAAGCCATTAGAAAGACTGAAGAATTGGAAGTGAGGGAACCTCCTCTGTACTGCTGGCCTCATGTTCACATCCACGGATCTGTAATAGAAAGGTCAGTAAAGTACTACTGTCCCTGTTTCTATGTGTACAGCACTCACTGATAAAACGACCTCTGGCACCCACAAAACTAGTGACTCGATAAGAAAATGCATATTCTATCTATTGCACATTCTCAAATACAGTAGTCTCTGCCTCCATTCTGCGCTTCAAGTCTAATGTCATTGCATCTAATGGATGCAACCTAATTCTGTTCTAGAACCGAAGTTGCAAAAAGTCTTGAAACTGCAGTTTTTTGCTTAGCAACCTTTCCACACAGGAAGGTGAAATACCTTCCCTCAAAAGTTACTTTATCTCAAATTACCTTTCCTCCATGTGCTTTACATCATAATATGATTACCATAAGGAAGTTCTTGACAAGAAAATTGAAAAATCATGAAAGATAATAACAGCTAACCATTTTGAGGGCTTGTGATATGCTAAGCAGTCTTTCTAGCATATAACATATATTGGCTTTTTTATTCAACATAATAACGCTATGGAAGTACTAGAGTTACCTTAGTTTACAGATGAGGAAGCCAAAGCACAAGAAGGTAAATGAAACCCCAAATGACACATCAGTAAGTGGCATAATGACATTTCAGATTCTGGTAGCATGTGTTTCCAGAGTACGTATGCTCTTAGTCACTTAGATATACCATCTCCTACTTCAATATATATTTTTAGCTTGAGTCTCCACTTTGCTATGATTATTCTCTTGGCTTATGTCTCTGTTTCTGCAGCAAGAATATAAAACCACCTAGAGACTGACAGTCTCTTCATCTTGTTTTTCTTTTAGTTCTTTCTTTAGACTTCCTTGCCAGGCAGTCTTCCCTTTATTCACCAAGTTAAATCATTTTCTATCTTCTAAGTAAACTTGACACCTCACTTCATATATATATATATATGGAATATTTGTTTACAGTAAGCGTCTAGTTTATTAAACCAAAGCAGCCGTATAGCATACACATGGATGAAAGGCTGGAATGAAATACATGAAGACATTGACCGTGACTGTTTTGGGGTAATGGAATCAGGCCTAACCTCAGAAATTAAGCCAACAAAAGCTTTTTTAATATGGTATGATGGAGAAGCAAATTGAAAAAATATTTTTTTCCTTCTCATTTCAAGCTAGGTTTGGACTTCCTACATGTTGCTTTCTCTTTAGTAGATAAAATTGGGCAGTATTATCCTGATTATTTCACTTTGAAGGAGGAAGCTATCAAGAAATAGATATAAATATGTATTTATAGAGTGACATACTGCCTGAAACAAAAGAGAAAGAAAAGAGAATTAACTCACAAATATTGAAAGAGTTAGGATAGATGGTGTCATAACCTGATGTAAAAATGATACTTCCCAAGTCAAAAATTAATGAACTAAATTACCTCTAAACTATATAGAATAGAACATATATAATAGTGATAATTCTGTCAATAGGAAGAAAATTGTCAATCAGCTGTTAACCCAATGTGTCCACCGGTTGCTGCCCCTTGCTCACACAGCCAGGTTGCCCAAGTAGCTGGTAGTTAATGCAAAACAATAAGGTGATGCGTATAGTACCTTATAGAAGCCCAGATTTGCAAGCATCTAAAAGGAACGCAATGTGGCACGCAGCACTTTCCCATATCCAAAGCTGACCCCTGTTGATTCTGCTAATTGTTTTCAGCTTTAGTACAGATATTGTCAAATCAGATTGGGCCTGTCCTGTACACTTATTGAACAGAGATTGGATTTTAAAATTAGAGATGGGTTTCAGCAATTGCCTTTGCTATTTTTGTTTTTTTTTTTGGCTTAGGCAGGCACCGGGAATTGAACCCGGGTCTCTGGCACGGCAGGCGAGAATTCTGCCACTGAGCCACTGCTGCACTGCCCCGTGCCTTTGCTATTTTACTGATGTTTTGGAAGACATGCAGAAACAGACTGAAATATTCTTCCCTTTGAACCCTGATCTTATACGGTTCTATGAAATACTTGGTCCATGTCAGTAGATATTACTACTAAGTGTTATTTCTGTCAGGGGTTTCTTCCAAAGTAAAAGGATTACATTACTGCTTGATATGTGTCCATTCAGAAGCAACTGTACCACCTACTAACTTTTTTCACTTTTAACATAAAATCTAGAAAATATAGGTGCCTTCCTAGACTGTCCTGTGATAGTCTTACACCAACCAGAGAGTTCTCAGTTCTTAAGAAAGAGATGAGTAAATTTATTGCCAATACTTCTTAAAGGGACAGATAAGGCAAATATTTAGTAATAATTAT
Organism: Myrmecophaga tridactyla; assembly: GCA_004026745.1. NCBI lineage: Eukaryota > Metazoa > Chordata > Mammalia > Pilosa > Myrmecophagidae > Myrmecophaga > Myrmecophaga tridactyla. The sequence goes on along the minus strand of PVIY010011026.1, from coordinate 15,353 downwards.
AAGTAATAAATTTATGAAAATTTACAAAATGTCTGGATTATGACTGAATGCATAAATCAACCAAACTTTTGTTACATGTAGTTAATCATATATAATATTGAATAAACTTTTCCTGAGTCGTGAGCAACTGTGTGGATATCCCATTTAGTATACCAATATGTCACAAGATAAAAAGAAGGTACAGTAGTCCTGGCTTATTACAGAAAGTATAATAAAAATTCCCTTCCTGTGCACTTTTCAGCTATTACCGGATAATGACACTTAGTCTTTTTTTCTGTGTCAAAAATATGCACTTTCTCTACTCTGTGATAATTGACTCAAGCCTAAATTAAAGCCCTTTAAGCTGCCAATCCTGTTGAACTCCATTTTCACTGAGACCTATTAATTTAATTATTAATACCCTTCTTCCATTGACTGAGCACAGCTAGCAATTTCTGGAGAAGTAATGGAACTGGAACTAATACTTTTTAACCACTTTTTATGCTACATTTCAAATTGCAATGATTATGACATAGTTATGTCCAGTTTCCTGTTTCAAATAATCAAGGCAACCCCATTTTAAACATCAGTAGCTAGATTCCTTCTGAGCAATGTATGTCACAATATAAATTATTCCCTTTTGATAAGAGATTATTCTTGGTGTTTTTTTTTTTTTTTTTTTTTACTGTCATTAGGTGAATAGAAACTCAAATTTCTTACTTCAGAAAAATTCACTTTGATTTGATCATTCTTCTCCTGTCTTATGAATAACAAGGAATCCAGTTGGGTACCTATCTCGAAAACATGTGCTTATAAAGGAAAACCTAATTAATCCAATTCTTAGTAGTATTCATTTTGCACATTTAATATTTAGTGTTTTCCTTCTTATTGTAAAAATAACCACAGAAATGAGAATCAAGATTTCAAATTTGATAAATATTAAGATTTATTTAAGAAGATTATTATCAGAGTAGTTGAGAAAAATTAGGAAAGTTATCTTTTTTTAAAGTGTCTACCCTCAATTTTTTCTATACTAATATGCTAAGTGAATTTTAAAGACACAAAATTAAATAATTATCTTAATTTATTTTTCTCTAATCACTTCCACCCATTTCTGCCATTTTTACCCACAGCAGGTTTAGCCAATGTTCTAGTTTGCTAGCTGCCAGAATGCAACACACCAGAGATGGATTGGCTTTTAATAAAAGGGGATTTATTTTGTTAGTTCTTCAGAAGAAAGGCAGCTAACTTTCCACCGAGGTTCTTTCTTATGTGGGAAGGCTCAGGACGATCTCTGCTGGCCTTCTCTCCAGGTCTCTGGGTTCCAACAACTTTCCCTGGGGTGATTCCTTTCTGCATCTCCAAAGGCCTGGGCTGAGCTGCGAGTGCTGAGATGAGGTGTGCTGAACTGCTTGGGCTGTGCTAGGTTGCATTCTCTCATTTAAGCACCAGCCAATTAAGTCAAAGGTCATTCATTGCAGCAGGCACGCCTCCTCGCTGACTGCAGATGTAATCAGCAACAGGTGAGGTTCACGTACCATCAGCTCATGTCCACAGCAACAGAACTAGGTGCCTTCACCTGGCCAAGTTGACAACTGAACCTAACTACCACAGCCAATAACTATAACTGATTTAGTTTTCTTTTACTCTTTTGCATACTGCTGTTCAAGTGGATTTGTTAATGGACAACTGTCTAGCCAAAACATGTAATGGACAATTGTCTAGCCAAAATATGAATGTAATAAGGGGAGAGGAGATAAATATTACTGGATAATGTACAAGTTATTTAAATTAACTTGAAGTAACCAAATATTATTGACTGTTTAAATTGGATTGGATAAAAAAACATTTTAAAACAATATATTATCACCTTCAAGTAAATATTTTAACAATATGCTATTTTATGGTTTTATTTCCATGTATTCAGCTTGGTGGATACATGCCCAGTTTCTCAGATGAACTGTAAGTCCCTTGACTGAGGTCTTAGAAAATCTTACTCTGCTCTCTATTATTTTTTATAGTCCTGACTCAGCTATACAGAAGCCACTGCTATGTTAGTTTGATCTTCTTCAGTGAAGTATGAGGTGGCCCTGTTCAAAGGCTAAGGCTTTGAATATGATGACAAACGATGAACTGCTTTGTTTTCCTAATACACTCTGTATTGTTGAATGGTTTTCCAGTTACAGGAAAGTTGAGAAGATAGTATAGAGAGTTCCAGTATATGCTTCACTCAGTTCCTTCTACTATTGACATCTTAATTTAGTGTGTCATATCCATCACAATTAATGATGTGATATTAATATATTGTTATTAACTGAAGTCCATACTTTAATCAGATGCCCTTAGTTTTACCTAACAGCCTTTTGTGTTTCAGAACACCCATCGAGGATACATCAGTTAGCAATCATGTCTCCCTTGGCTTCTCTGGATTGTGACAGTTTCTCAGTTTCCTTGTTCCTGATAATCTTGTCAGTTTGAGAAGTATTGTAAGACATTTTATAAAAGCCCCTTAATTTGGGCTTGTCTGATGTTTTTCTCCTACTGAGGCTGGGGTGATGGTGTCTGGGGAAGAAGAGCAGAGATGCAAAGTGCCATTTTCATCACATCATCTCAAGGGTACCTGTTATCAACATGTCTATCGCCAATAATGTTAAACCCAATCGCCTGCTGGGGAAATGATTGCTATATTTCTTCATTGTAAAGTTACTCCCCCACCCCTTTGTATACTGTATTCTTTGGGTTCTATGAACAGCCCACACTTAAGGAGGGGTCCACCTCCTTGAGAGGGATATGCATCTATATTATTTTGAACTCTCCTCTACAGACTATTTGTCTATTTTTCTCCTAGCTATTTATTTAATCAATCATTTATATCATAATAGACTGTGATGTTTATTTTTTACTCTGGATTATAATCCATTTCTATGTTTTTTACTTTGTTGATCAAACAGTTCCAAATTTTGCCCCTGGGAGATCTACTTCGTGTTTTTACTCTCCAGTTAATTCCTAAAATCTTAATATCCATCTCATTGAAATTTAATCTCAGATCAATGATTTTAAAAAATTGTAGAAAATACCAGGTTTAGGAGGTATTTCAGCCTTGTAGGTTTCTGGCATTTTGATGCGTTCTAGTTAGTTACTCAATACTTCTTTCAAACACCAGAGAAACCAATAGAATACTCACAAATTTGTCTCTGATTTTCTTTGAGTTAGGTATTTATAATAAAGTTTTAGGGATCCTCATTAGAGAAAAGAAGGGTAGAGCTAAGAAATTAGACTTCTTGGGTTTGAACATGAACTCTCAATATCAGTTTTTTCCTCTAAAATGGAGATACTGATAACAGTACTACTTCATAGGGTTATTGTTACTACTACATAGTAAGCACTAAACAATATTAATGTTTAATTAAAGTACAACAATTACAGTACAATTTATAATAAAATTTCAAAAAATCAAGGGATTGATGAAATATGACAAAATATTGTACAACCAATGAAACTATTTTGAATGTGACATTTATTCCATTCTTATACTTCCCTTTGTTTTCAAACTTTTCTACTGTTAATATGTATTAATTTAGAAACATATCAATTACAGATAACTATGCTACTACTTTTGTAAATGCAGGTGAAATTAGTCCACAGAATGTGCCTTCTGGCTCTTAATGATATTTCAACTAAACTGCCTTTTCTTAATTTACAGAAAGTGACTGATATGTAAAATGAGTGCCCATATTCTATCAGGCTATTTTATATTGTCTTGCATGGTTTTTTTTTTCCTCTTAAGTGCTCTTTAACTTGATTGCGTATTATTGTTATTTTTTGTCTCAATGTCTCACTTTCCCTAATGTGAAATATTTTCCCTCTGTTCGTCCCACTTCCAGCAAAGATGGTTTTTTTAACCTTAATGACCAATGTAAGCTTGGACTTTAAGACACCTGGTAAGGCCCAGATGCTTTAAGTAAGTATAAAAGTATTCCCATGGGGAATACTCTCATACCAACCCTTGTAGAAAGGGCCTTCAGCTTTATTTCCCAAGTGTGGAACAAAGGGTAGGTTCAATGACTGCTTTTCACTTATTGTAAGTGCCAAAGGCACATTTTATTTTCTTCTGAGGTCCCAAGTCCACTTCAGCTTTTGTGCTTCCATCACAGGAATTTTAACATGTAAGATGGCTTTTAAAACAAGTAACATCAGATTTTTTTGTCATGCCACCTCACCTGCTCACAACCAATTATTTCTGGTTTTATAATTCAAGTAATCAGAATTGCTTGGGCTATGTCAATCTTCTTTGCCCTTCCTCTCAGCCATACTCCTTCCATTTATCCAATTCAATTCTAAAAGACAATAAAAATTCGGAAAAATTAATTGGTTATAAGTAGACTTCATGAATCCCTGAAGTTTTCTAAATGTTTTATTTCTGTGTGCTGCAGCTTACTCCTACATCTTTCACACAGGTATTGCAGTTGGAATTTAACAAAATGTTTCAAACCTTGAAATACTTGTCCAGTTAAAGGATATGGTGCGTCTGATATGCTTTTTCTATTTCTAAAATTAATCCTAATCATTTTCTTTGGGATTGATTCTAGAGCACAACTAAAAAGTGGGTAGGTGGACTTGCAGGCACCCTGTATAGAAAGAACATGTTCTGTATTCAATACTTTTGTGTTGACTACTGCATGGACTTTGTCAGGACTCCCTAAAGGTCCTGTAGCCACCATTTTTTCATTACATTACAACAAAAAAGCATCCACTTTTAAAATATTTAATTGGATGTCCTGTGTTTTACTTGCTAAATCTGGTAACCCTAAACAAGGCCTGTTTTCCATGAATGCTTCCTAAATTGGTTTTAAAAGATAGTTTATTTCTGGTGCCTACCCATGCAAAAAAATAAATAAATAAAAGAAGCTAGTGTAATAAATATTCATATTATGATATTATGTAAGTTGTCAACTTTCTATTTTTGAAATTTTTAATAATAATCCCTTATTATTCTTTTAATGCTTGTAGGATCATTATCCCCTCTTTCATTTCTGATATTGGTAATGGTTGTCTTCTCCATATTCTTGGACATTCAGGCTACAAATTTACCATATTTTTATCTTTCATAGAACTAGCATGTGTATTTATTGATATTCCCTATTGTTTTGTATGTTTCTTTTGATTGCTTACCTTAACTATTCAAATTCCTGCTTTGAATTTATTTTGCTATTCTCGCTTGCCCCTTCTTCCACCATAGTTCCTTAAGGTATAAGCTTGGATAATTGATTTGAGACTTTTTCCTAATAAACACATTAATATCTAAAAGTTTCCACTAGAGAGTTCTTTAACTATATACCACTTATTTTCATTTTCTTTCAGTTAAAGATGTTTTCTATATTCTCTGTTGATTTATTTGATTTCTTCTTTCCTGCATGAATTATGTAGATGTATGTAGTTTAATTCTAAAAGTTATGCGTTTTATTTCTTTCTATCATACTTTGTATGATTTCAATATATTTAAATTTACAGAGACCTTTTTAATGGTCTAGAACATGTGCTGTGTTGGATAATATTCAATGTGCACTTGTGTATATTGTGCTTTTGTTTGGCATGGCTTTCTAAAGATATTGGTTAGTGCAAGTTGGTTGGTAATATTGCCCAGGTCTTTTATATCAGCATTGAATTGTAATGTAGTTGTTCTGTCTTATATAGAAAAAGGAGAGTCAACATCTCCTAATGTAATTGTTGATCTTTCTATTTCTCTTTTCAGTTCTGTAGTTTTTGCTTCATGTGTTTTGAAGCTCTGTTATTGTTATGTCATTTTGGTGAATTGATCCTTGCATTATTATAAAATGTTCCTTTTTATCTCTGGTAATATTCTTTATTTGAACTATTCCTTGTTTGAAATGTACGTTGCATGGTAATAATATTCGAATTTGAGCTCCTGATTAGTCTTTATGTGATTTAACTTTTTCCATCTGTTTTACTTTTAAATTTTCTGTCTTTTATATTTGAAATGGTTTTTATAAATTTTATGAAAGTTTTTTTTTGGGGGGGGATATAAAGTTTCTTGCATTTGTTTCTTGCTTTGTGTTCCAATTTCCCAATCTTTTTGTTGTTGTTGCTGTTGTTGTTTTCAATGTAGAATCTGAAGACAATGCATTATCCCCACTTTTGTGTTTCTGGAAAAGCAAATCATCATTCTTTTGGAAAGATTTCTTTTATTAGGGGTTATAGAATGACAGGTTTGTGGGTTTTATTTCTTCCATTCTGTTTTTGTTCTGTTCCCTCAGAACTAAACTGTCTGTTGTCTAATGACTTCTGTAGCATTGTAGAAGAAATCTGTGAATTTTCTAGTTGTTTTTAATCTGTACATAAGCTCCCACTCTCGGCTTCTAGGATTTTCTCTTCAATAATTTAATTATGATATTCCTTGATGTGTTGTTTTTTTTTATGTACTTTCTACTAGGGTTTATTGAAGTCTTGGAATCATGAGTTTATAGTTTATATCAATAATAGAAAATATTTCATTCATTTTTACTTCAAGTATTTCTTCTATCCCCTCATTATGCTCCAGTTGCACGTATGTTAGACTTCTTGATAATACATTATAGGCTATTGATAATCTGTTGTTTTCTTCTAGTCTCTTTCTCTCTATGCATCATTTGGAATATTTTTATTACTCTAATTTCATCAGAAGTTTTGTTAGTTGCAAATTAACTTTTATTCCCACTAGTCTATTTATTTTCCACCACAAATACTGTATTTTTAATTTTTGGAAGTTAGTTTTCATTCATCATTGTAGCTTCCATTTCCCTTTTGATATGTTCATATTTTCCTCCATCCTCTTGACCTATGAGCATATTTATAATGGATTTCTCAGTATCTTTTTTCTAATTTTGTAATCTCTGCAATTATTGATTCTGCTTCTACTGACTGATTATTTTCATTTTGGGTTCTTTATACCTGCTTCTTTGAGTGCCTAGTAAATTTTTTTCTTTTTTCTTTTTAATTTAATGAATATATAATTAATATAATTTCATTAATATAATTAATTATATTTCATATTTTTTATTTAAGAAAACAAAAAACATGCTTAGAACCAGCAACAATGGTTATCTTAGTTAGCTTAACCATAGGCCTATTTAAATAAAGTACCCATAAAAAAAGGCCTGTGTTTGTGCAACAAGTTTCATAAACCCATTAAAAATTAAGGCAACAAGGAAAAAAATCTACATATTTGGATAGCAAAGTTCTTAATTGTATGCAGACATGATTTTACATTGTTAGGTTATGGATTTCTGTATATGTTTTGAAACAATGTTGAAATGTGTTCAGGTACTCAGTTTAGTCCCTGGTAATCTGTTAGATTGTTTAAAGTTGCTCGTAAGCTTTGTAAATGGAGTTCAAAGTAACCTCTATTTTACAGTTAATTTATCTCCACCTCTAAGGCCCTTGAGGGCTCTATCTGATGTCTCATATATTCCTAGGAAGGTGTTTCCACTCTGGTTGGTGGAAACATGCAATTTATCCAACTCTTTGTGATGTCCAGGAATTTTGGCTTATTTCTTCCAAGTGGCTCTTTTCCTGATACAAATATATCACTTCTCTGCCAAAAACTTGTGCTGTTTACCAGTGCATCCACATTCTTGCACCTGTGTGCTTTCTCTCTTTCTCTCTCTCTCCCCATCTCTCTCTCTTTCTGTGAAACTTCCTCCTCTTTATCTCTCCAACCTGCAGATTTTAGCAACTTTCCCCACTCTCTTCTCATTGATCTGTTATCTCTGTCTCTCAGACTCAGTGGCCCTTTTAAGATTCCATTTGGGTTCTGGAAACTGCTCCTAGAAAGTAAACTGAAGCATCTGTAGACTTTCCCTTGTCTGTTTCCTTCCTCTCTCATCCTAGGTCTGAACATCATTGTTCTATATAATTTGCTTGACTTTCTAGTTGTTTAAGGCAGAAGGGTAAATTTGATTCTTGTCACTACCATATGGCCAAGAATAAACTGTGGGAAGGCTTATGATAAAAAATTCCATTTCTAGAACAAATTTAAGGCTATTCAGAATTCTGTCTCATTTGTGTCTGTTTTGGTAAGTTTTATTTTTCAAAGTTGACAAATTTGTTGATATAAACATTTTGTATTTCTTTTTTATCTTTTGTGGCATTCTGGTGTGTAACGATAACTTCTCTGACTCATGATGTTTTTAATTGTTTTCTCTCTTTTTAAAAAATGTTAATCAATATATTTAAGAATATATCGATTTACTTAAGCTTTCCAAAAGTCAACTTTTAGCTTTTTAATTTTTTTTATTATCTGCTATTTCATTTTGCGATCTTTATTTCCTTCATTCTACTTTCTTTAATTTAACCTGGTTTTTAAGTTGGAAACTTGGCTGGTTCATTTTAGACATTTGTGTCCTAATACAAGCATTTAAAGACTTCCTTGGCATAATCTTTGCAGCGTCTCATCACAGGTTGATAAATTGTCTTACAATATCAATTCCCTAGTGGGTTCAAGGAGATTTATAGCTCTGTAGTTCACATTGTGGGATGGGTGCTTTTTCAAGCTTACTATATTTTAGATGGGAGTGGACTGCTCTGCATTATTTCAATCTTTTAAATTAATTTAGGCCAGTTATGGCTTGAAATGTTGTTTCTCTTGTGAATATACCATGTGTTCTAGAAAAAAATGGAACTTCTACAGTTGTCGAGTGTATTATTCCTTACCTACCAATTTGGTCTTTTCTATTTTATCTAGTTTCTAACAATTGCTAAGAAAAGGGGTGGGTAGAATCTCCAACTATGTTTGAGGAATTGCCTCTTTCTCCCTTCAATTCTATTTATTTATTTAGTATTTGAACTTCTGTTATTAGAGAGATATACATTTGTGTTTAGGTCCTCACAATGAATTGACCTTATATTTTTATGAAATACCTTTCATATCTCTGTACTTTCCTTTTTTTTTTTTTTTTTGCATGGGCAGGCACTGGGAATCGAACCCGGGTCTTCAGTATGGCAGGCGAGAACTTTGCCTGCTAAGCCACCATGGCCCGCCCACTTTTCTTTTTTTGAAATCTAATTTTTCAATCATTAAATGGTCAATCCAGTGATTGCAGGATATAATTGATTCTAACTATGTAGTTGCATGCAATCTGTATTTTATAATTTAAGTGAGTATCTTTAGCTAGCATATAGTTGTGTCTTGCTCCTTTACTCATTCTAACATCTTCTGTTTTTTAATGGGTGTTGTCTTCCCAATAATATATGATGTCATTTTTGAGATACTAAATTTAGGTTTCCCACTCTACTATGCGTTTTCTGTTTGAAGCTTCCAGATTTCAGTTCCTGTCTTCTTTACTCCTGCCTTTTGAATTAATTATGTACTTTTAGAATTGTTTTTAATTTATTCATTGAATTTTTACATATAGTGCTTTGCTTGGAAATTTTTTTAGTATGTATTCTAGAGATTCCTATATATGTGTTTAACTTGTCACAGAATCCTTAGAGTTACTATGGTACCACTTTATGTAAAAATTATGAATTTTTCACAATATAGGTCCATTTCCCTCTTTCCCATCCTTCATGCGATGCCATATTTATTTTATTTTATATGTTTTTATTTCCACAATATGATGCTTTAGTTAAATTTTATAAGCAGTCAATATTATAAAGAATTGAATAGAAAAATGCATCTTTTATATCTACCCACAGATTTCCTATCTTCCATTTCCCATATTTTTCTACAGAGCTCCTGGAATTCTGACAAAATATCAATTAACATTTTCCTTTAGTATGAAAGGCCTTTCTTTAGCAGTTCTTATAGTGCAAGAGGTCTGCTTAAAATTAATTACTGTAGTTTTCTTTTATTGTGAAAATCTTTTTATTTGGCATCACAATTGTAGAACATTTCAGTGGATACGGACTTTGGAATTGACAAGGTTTCCTGATTCCCATCCCTCTACTCCACCAAAGCTATCAGTACACCATCTTCTACTGCCTATAATTTCTGAAGAGAAATCAATAGAAATTCAAATTAATATTCTTTTCTGGCTGCTGTGAAATTTTTCTGATTATGTTTAGTTTGTGGCAGCTTAATTATTGCATGCTTATGTAAGATTTTTGTCTCTTCTTGTTTTTTTTAATATTCTGTGTATCACAGTTGCAAATTTCTTGAATTTATGAATTTACTGTTTTGACCAAATTTCAGAAAATTTTTGGCCATTATTTCCTCAAATAATTTCCTCTAATCTGTCCTTTCTCTCTTTCTGAGACTCCAGTTATATGTAAAATCATTTGACATTTTTTTCTATATGTCCCTGAGTCTTTGGACACATGTTATTCTTGTTTTTATTTCTGTTCATTAGTTTGGATGATTTTTTTAGTCTATCTTCTAGTTCACTGGTTTATTCTTCCTTTAAAGCATAGTCAATGAATTTTAAATTTCAAATATTGCATTTTTCACTTTCAGATTTTCAATGTGATCCTGGGCTTTCTTGTTTTTACATTCCTTATTTTCCTAGGTCCATCAACATCATTTTATAGCTGATTTTAAATTATTTTCTGCTAATTCCAAAATCTGGGTCATCGTGTGTTCTTTTGGCATTATTTTCTTTCTAGTTTTGATGACATGGTAACAATCTGCATTTGATCACTCTCCAGCACCTTCGGATGGTTGGATATACTTTTTGCCATTGTTGTTTGCAGCAGATTTCACCAAAGAAGTAGGACAAGTAGGAGACATCCAGAGATTTAGAGCAAAACTTGGCTTGTGCAATGGTGGAAGATGACTGAGCAACTCCAAAATCTGCGGGGCAGGTTGTCAGGCATGGAAGCTCAGGCTGGAACTCACAGGCATGTTCCAAAACCCTTTTCAGGCAGAGTTTCTCCTTTTTCTTAAAGAAGCCCCTTATTGTAAATCCTTTCAATGCATTGAATATTGTCTTCCCAGACTACCCAGTATAATCTACCTTACTTTAAGTTGCATAACTGGGGACTTTGATTACATCAGCATCATATGTTCAAAATAATACCCTGTATTAGTTAGGGTTCTCTAGAGAAACAGAATCAATAGGGAACACTCGCAAATATAAAATTTGTAAAAGCTTCTCACATGACTGCGGGAATGCAGAGTCCAAGGGTGCAAATCCTTGGGTAATATTCATTCTTAAACTTGACATCTTACAACTTAAATAGTATAACATGAACAAAACAGCATTACAGGCCTCGTTTCTGTAACTGATCATGTGGTCAAAGTTCATATTTATCACTGTCTTCTTCCACTACCCATTCCATGTTCCCTTTACCCTCAGCAAGCACTTCAGCTGGCCGTGGTTCTTTGCCTGGTGGGGTGACCCAAGCCTTCATTCCTGAAGTTTCAGAGCCATTGGTAGTCCTGCCTGGATTGGGTTGTTGCAGTTTTCCATTGATTTTAATCACAGGGCATGGTAGTACTAAAAGACACCCTAAAGGATCTATATTCCAAGAAAACTCTTCTTTACCTCCATTATGTAGTTGCAATCCTACTTCCCCCTGATAGTCAGGGTCAATCACCCCAGACAATAATGTAATCCCCTTCTTGGCTTGTTGATCCAGAGGCATAAGTAGCCCAAAGTGACCAGGTGGCAGTCTTAACTTCCAGTTCAGTGGAATCATTATTGTTTCTCCTGGTGGAAGCACTCCCCATTTTGGAACTAAAACCTATAGACCAGCAGAGCTCAGGGTCACAGGGACAGGAAGCAAAAATCTTCCTAGTGGATAACTAAGGGTAATAATGAATGGTACCACTCCCATTTCCATCCCTTGGTTCCTGGACCCATGGATCCTGGCTATGGGAGAAACAGCACCATACAGCAGACGCTGATTCAGAGCATATACAGCTTCCTGGAGAACATTACCCCAGCCTTTCAAGGTATTGACACCTAGTTGGCACCATAATTGAGTTGTCAAAAGGCCATTCCACTGTTATACCAATCGGATTGCTTCTGGATGATGGGGAGCATGGTGAGACCAGAGAATTCCATGAGCATGTGCCCATTCTGGCACTTCGTTTGCTGTAAAGTGTGCTCCTTGATCAGAAGCAATGCTATGTGGAATACCATGACTATGGATAAGGCATTCTGTAAGCCCACGGATGGTAGTTTTGACAGACGCATTGCATGCAGGGAAAGCAAACCCATATCCAGAGTATGTGTCTATTCCAGTTAGAACAAATCGCTGCCCCTTCCATGAAGGGAGTGGCCCAATGTAATCAACCTGCCACCATATAGCCGGCTGTTCACCTTGGGGAATGGTGCCATATTGGGGGCTGAGTGTGGGTCTTTACTGCTGGCAGATTGGGTACTCAGCAGTGGCTGTAGCCAAGTCAGCTTGGTGAGTGGAAGTTGCTGAGCCTATGCATAACCTCCATCCCTACCACCATGACCACTTTGTTCATGAGCCCATTGGGCAATGACAGGAGTTGCTGGGGAAAGAGGCTGACTGGTATCCACAGAATGGGTCATCTTATCCACTTGATTATTAAAACCTTCCTCTGCTGAAGTCACCCTCTGGTATGCATTCACATGGGACACAAATATGTTCATGTTTTTAGCCCACTCAGAAAGGTCTATCCACATACTTCTTCCCCAGACATCTTTGTCACCAATTTTCTAATTATGGTCTTTCCAAGTCCCTGGCCATCCAGCCAAACCATTAGCAACAGCCCATGAGTCAGTATACAAATGCACCTCTGGCCAGGTTTCCTTCTAAGCAAAATGAACAACCAGGTGCACTGCTCGAAGTTCTGCCCACTGGGAGGATTTCCACTCACCACTGTCCTTCAAGGACACCCCAGAAAGGTGTTGTACTGCTGCAGCTGTCCACTTTCAGGTGGTACCTGCATATCATACTGAACCACCTATAAACCAGGCCCAAGTTTTCTCCTCCTCAGTCAATTCACTGTAAGGAACTCCCCAAGAGGCCATAGCTCTGCTCTGAAAAGAGAAGGTAATGTGGCACGAGTGGAGACCATGGGCATTTGGGCTACTTCTTCATGTAACTTACTTGTGCCTTCAGGACCTGCTCTGGCTATCTCGTATATACCATTTCCATTTTACAATAGAGTGCTAATGCACACGCCTAACTTTATGGCTTGGTAGGTCAGACAACACCCAGCTTATGATAGGCAACTCAGGTCTCATGGTAACTTGGTGGCCCATGGTTAAGCGTTCAGTCTCTACTAAGGCCCAGTAGCAGGCCAAAAGCTGATTCTCAAAAGGAGAGTGGTTATCTACAGCAGATGTTAAAGCTTTGCTCTAAAATCCTAAGGATCTTCATTGTGATTCTCCTATAAGGGCCTGTCAAAGGCTCCAGATAGCATCTCAATTTGCCACTGACACTTCCAACACCATTGGAGCTGCTGGATCATACGGCCCAAGTGGCAGAGCAGCTTGTACAGCAGCCTGGACCTGTCGCAGAGCCTCCTCTTGTTCAGGTCCCCACTCAAAATTAGCAGCTTTTCTGGTCATTTGATAAATGGGCCAGAGTAGCACACCCAAATGAGGAATATGTTGTCGCCAAAATCCAAAAAGACCAACTAGGTATTGTGCCTCTTTTTTGGTCATAGGAGGGGCCAGATGCAGCAACTTATCCTTTACCTTATCAGGGATATCTTGACATGCCCCACACCACTGGACACCTAGAAATTTCACTGAGGTGGAAGGCCCTGTATTTTTGTTGGATTTATCTTCCATCCTCTCACATGCGAATGCCTTACCAGTAACTCTAGAGTAGTTGCTACTTCTTGCTCACTAGGTCCAATCAACATGATATCATCAATATAATGGACCAGTGTGATGTCTTGTGGGAGGGAGAAACGATCAAGGTCCCTGCAGAAAAGATTATGACATAGGGCTGAAGAGTTGATATACCCCCGAAGTAGGACAGTGAAAGTATGTTGCTGACCTTGCCAGCTGAAAGCAAACTGTTTCTGGGGGTCCTTACTAATAACAGCTATTGAGAAAAAAGCATTTGCCAGATCAATACCTGCATACCAGGTACCAGGGGATGTATCGATTTGCTCAAGCAATGATATCACATCCAAAACAGCAGCTGCAATTGGAGTTACCAACTGGTTGAGCTCACGATAATCCACTGTCATCCTCCAAGACCCATCTGTTTTCTGCACAGGTCAAATAGGAGAGTTGAATGGGGATGTGGTGGGAATCACCACCCCTGCATCCTTCAAGTCCTTAAGAGTCGCAGTAATCTCTGCAATCCCACCAGGAATCCGGTATTGCTTCTGATTTACTATTTTGCTCAGTAGGGACAGTTCTAGTGGCTTTCACTTGTCCCTTCCCACCATAATAGCCCTCATTGCATGAGTTACAGAGCCAATGTGGGAATTCTGCCAGTTGCTCCATATGTCTATACTAATTATAAATTCTGGAATTGGGGAAATAACAACAGAATGGGTCCAGGGGCCATTGTGAGATGGACCTGAGCTAAAACTCCATTGATCACCTGGCCTCCACAAGCCCCCACTCTGACTGGTAAACCAGAGTGATGTTTTGGGTCCCCTGGAATTAATGTCACTTCTGAACCAGTGTCTAATAATCCCCAAATTATCTAATCATATCCTTTTCCCCAATGCACAGTTACCCTGGTAAAAGGCCTCCTTGGGGAAGGCTTGGAGGAAGATTAACAGCATAAATTGTGGCAGTGTAACAGGGTTCTCCCCCAAAGGGACCTGGCCTACCCTTCATTCAAGGGGCTCTGGGTCTGTAAACTGTTTCAAGTCTGGAAATTGATTAAGGGGCCGTAACTCTGTGTTTTTGTAATTCAGGTTAGACTTCTGTTCACTTGACCTAGAACTCTTTTGTTTATACAACTTGAACAAGAATTTAGTAGACTGCCCTTCTATTGTATTTCTAGGTACCCCATGACTTACTAGCCAATGCCCCAAATCTCTGCGAGTCATATAATTTTGACGCCTGCTTTGAGTTTGCTGTCTATTATAGTAGCCACGTCTACCCTGTCTTTGGCAATGAAGTGCTGCCACCTGGCTTCTGCCAACTCGGGGTCTTGTCATCTCCATTGTGTTTAAGGATTCCAGCTCAATGACAGTAGTTCCCACAGTAATATCTGACCTACAGAGAAGTGCAACCACAGAGCTCTTTAGGGATGATGGTGCTAGTCTCACAAATTTATTTCTCACTGTTCTGGTAAAAGGTGCATCCTCTGGACATTCCTGGGGTATAAGAGCAGGTTTTGCATGATAAATCCACTCTAACATTCCAATCTCTCTAAGCCTCTGGATCTCCTCATCTACATTATACCAGGGCAGGTCTGGCATTTCAATCTCAGGTAATGCTGGCCACCTTTTGATCCATGTTTCAACCAACCATCCAAACAGA
>PVIY010011025.1:34412-66953 GCA_004026745.1 Myrmecophaga tridactyla | reverse complement strand
GTGGTCTCCATAGAGCATTTTCCAATGATAGAAAATGGTCTTCCTGGGAAAATTCTGAATCCATATCAAGAGCTAAAAATATATAAAAGATGATTTTGGAACATTTTGTATCTAAAAGCAAGGAATTATTAAAAAAATAATGGGACCATGCTGACAAGACAGTGGAACCACCATGAAGAGATCCCGTCAGCCAGAGTTTGGGCAATTTGAGCATTGCAATGAATAATCAAAGCCAAATACATATATTAAAAACTCCTCAGAAATGGACAGCACAATTCAGAAATGGACAGCACAATACTACCTAACTATAATACAATTATGTTAGAACACTGAATGAAGTTGAATGTGGGAATGATAGAGGGAGGAGGACTGGGGGCACAAATGAAATCAGAAATAAAGATAGACAATAAAGGCTGAGATGGTATAATCTAGGAATGCCTAGAGTGTATAATGATAGTGACTAAATGTACAAATTTTAAAAATGTTTTTGCATGAGGAAGAACAAAGAAATGTCATTACCGCAGGGTACTGTAAATAGATGGTAATTAATTTTTTAAAATTACAACTTATGTGTGAGACGAAAACAAAAGATGTTTATTTGGTACAAAATTTATATTTTGACTAGTGCATTTCCTAATATAACTTATGTAGACAGCTTAATTGAATACCATAAGTACATGGAACCTCGAGTAGGAATGAGATTTTGTTGGTTTGTCCAGAGTGATGCCCCGATAAATTCCAGAGTGATGTGAATAGTGAATAAAAAAGTATTTGCAAAGTCCCCTTTGGGGAATGGTGAGAACGGGGGAAAATTCAATTTCCCCAAGTTGAATTCTTGATATTCTCACAAGCAGTGTGGACAACCAAAGCTATAAGCTGAGCCCCCAGATTTGGGGTTTGTTCATATGAAACTCAACCCCACAAAGGATAGGTCAAGCCTACTTAAAATTAGGCCTAAGAGTCACCCACAAGAGAACCTCTTTTATTGCTCAGATGTGGCCTCTCTCTCCAGCCAACACAACAAGCAAACTCACCACCCTCCCCCTGTCTACGTGAGACATGACTCCCAGGGGTGTGGATCTTCCTGGCAATGTGGGACAGAAATCCTAGAATGAGCTGAAACTCAGCATCAAGGGATTGAGAAAACCTACTCGACAAAAAGGGGAAAGAGTGAAATGAGACAAAGTGTCAATGGCTGAGAGATTCCAAACAGAGTCGAGAGGTTATCCAGGAGGTTATTCTTACGCGTTAAGTAAGTATCACCTTGTAAGTCAAAATGTAATGGAGAGGTTGGAGGAAACTGCCTGAAAACATAGAGCTGTGTTCCAGTAGCCATGTTTCTTGAAGATGATTGTATAATGATATAGCTTTCACAATGTGACTGTGTGATTGTGAAAACCTTGTGTCTGATCCTCCTTTTATCTAACTTGTCAACAGACAAGTAGAACATATGAAATAAAAAATAAATATAAATTTAGTTTGAAATGCTAGTGATCAATGAAAGGGAGGGGTAAGGGGTATGGTATGTATAATTTTTTTTTCTGTTTTCGTTTTATATCTTTTTCTGAATAGATGCAAATGTTCCAAGAAATGATCATGATGATGAATATGCAATTATGTGATGATATTGTGAATTACTGATTATATATATAGAACAGGATGACAAAATAGGAATGTTTGCGTCTGTTAGGTGTTTTGTGGTATTTAAAAAAACCCCAAAAATTAAAAAAAAAAATCCATGAACCCATAATGATATAAAACAAGCACATCCCTTTGGCCACCTCTGAAAGTTGCACCAACATATTTATTGTACCTTTCCAGTAAACTGTACTGCAAGGCAGCCACATAGTTGATGAAGGAAAGTTAATCTTTATAGAGGAAATATAGCTAATAAATGTGGAAGGAATGATAGAATTAAAAATAGTCACTTTACAACACCTAATAAAATAATGAGTCTAAGATAGTAATCAGTGGCTGCTAAAATCATTGGGTGAGAAGTTGATGAAAACTTAATAATGGATGGATAAGGCTGACAGTAAATTTCAACATCATAAAAATGAGGCAACCAGATCTGAAGTGCAGCCACAGAAATGCATTAGGAAGCATACTGCACTAGGTACAGTGCAGCTTGCCCCTTCCATCCCCCCAAATGGAATCTAATCAAACCTCTAGCTCTGATCACCTTTGGATACAGGAAGCAGTCAGCCAAATCCAGAAAATGAGAATTTCTATAAGACAAATTGACCTAATTTTTTGTGCAAAACAAATGACACAAAAGGAGATAAGTGAAGAGGAAACTGCTATAGATCAAAAGGGGCTTAAGAAATATATCAACCAATCATATAATTTGGAGCTCCTGAACAGACCATAAAAAAGGAATCTTTGAGCCAATTTGGTGAAAATAACATCTGGTGACAACAAGGAACTGTGACTAATGTTGTTGAGTGTGCTAAGTGGTAATGTAGTTACATTTTGTTGTTGAGTGTGCTAAGTGGTAATGTAGTTACATTTTTTTTTAAGTTCTTAGCTGTTAGAAACATATTATGGGCAAAATGAAATAGTGTTTGAGAATTAGTTTTAAATTCTTCAGCAAAAAAATTAAGAATCAGGGGTAGGGGAAGTTTAGATGAAATAAATTGGAAGAATTTTTGAAATGGTTACAGTTGGGTGATGGGTAAAGGAACATTACATTAGTCTCTAATTTTGTATGTGATTGAAAACATCTACATTCATAAAAAAACTTATATTTTTAAATCTAAACTTGTCATAAGCAAAACTGTCTTTGTCACAATAAATGAATAAGAATGAACTTTAATAACAAAAATAAGAAATGCTTCCCTACTTTATGATATTGAAAGTCATAATGCATATGACATTATGACCGTTGGAAGGCAGACTACAAGATGACTGCCTTAGTTAGTGCAAATTGCCAGAAAATTTCAGAATATTGGCTTTGGTTGACTATTTTTTGCCACTTTCAGCAAAGTTATACTAGAGAGTGGAACTAAAGTCGACCTACCCAGTCTTCCCACATAGAGAGAAAGGAGCATATCTCCATGAGCATGGAGCCCTCATTCTGCAGCCTGCACCAAGAGTCATGGGAGTCAGTACTTTGCAAGACAGAAAAAGACAACTGTGCTATAACCTGAGCAAAAGCAAGTATACAGAGTGTCTGTGAAACTGCCATCTTAGCATTTTCTGCCTTACAAAGACCTTGGCATGATGGTAAAGGGGGAACTAAGGTATCTCTTCCTTCCTAAGCCCATCATTTCAGATGCTTCAAAACAGCATCCAGGGTGGGTGCCATGGCTCAGCAGGCAGAGCTCCGACCTGGCGTGCTGGAGGTCTGGAGTTCGATCCCTGGTGCCTCCTGCCCATATGCAAATTTAAAAAAAAAAAAACAGCATCCAGAGTAGCATCCTGAAGAATGGAAAACAGAGGCCCATAGATGAAAATCCAGAGACATCAAGCTCAAACACTTCTCTGGGCAAGAGCTTTATCAGTGGTTACTCAGACCTCACATGGACTGAGAGGAAGTACTCCCAAATCCCATTACACTTGTAAAATAATAGCTTTGCCAAAGCATCCTGAATCTGGTCCACAAAAACTCATGACTATCAATACTCTAATGATCCCTGTACTCCTGAATCTATATTACCAAAAGATGGTCTGGCAAACTGAGAGTTCCAAAGGAAGACATACTCTACAATGCTAAGTGACTTTGGAGGATGATGCACAAGCAGCAACCAGGGGCCAGGGCTGTGGATGACAATGGACAAGAATGCTCCTCCCAAAGACAGTACTGGGGATTGCCAGGAGACCTGAGTTCCAGGTCAGGGACTCCATGCTGTTTGTGTCCAGAAGGAATTGATCATTGCTTTGAACCAGCAACTGCTGTGTTTCCCATTCTCACATTTTCCAAGTAGGGGATTTCATTACGATTACACTGTTCCTTCTGTATCACGGTGTGTTGGAAGCAAACATGCTGGTTATTTTCAAGTTGCCAGACTACAAGAAGCAACATCTGGAGCAGGATGTCAAGGACTAGATATTAGGGTTTGAGCTAGAGGTATTAACTAGGTGAAACTTTAGGTTTGTTCCCTTGAAGAAAGGCATGAATGTGTTCTGTGCATGAAAGAAAGTTCCCAAGGATATTTCAGGAGCCAAAATAGTGAACCATAGCAGAGAACTTATTTTCTATTCTCCCCTTCTTTCTTAGTAATAGTACCTCAGATTTTGGCTGAGTCTTCATTTCCCAATTATTTTCCCAATGAACTATGAAAACATGTTTATATTCTGGCCAGTGATTTGTGAGTGAGCTCACTTCTAAGAAATGTCTTCAAGAGACTGCTAACATTTGACCTTGGACCCTTTTCTTTTGTCCCATCCTCCATTCACATGCCTGGATTCAGATATGACAACCAAATGCTGGCCTCTAGCATTGATCAAGAGAATGAGGGTCTCTGCTTAAGAATGATGGACCCATGAGCTGAAAAGAACATAGGTTCTTATTGACTTTGTGGAATACCCTTAGCATCTAGGGCTTCCTACCTCCAAATTTTATTTATATATGAGATAACTAGATTTCTAAGTACTTAAGTCTCCATTAATTTTTGTCATCTCTATCTTTTGAAGCCACATCTAATTCTATCTTATACATTTAAATTGCAGCAGTCGAGGGGTCCAGAGGGAGAGAGGGCAGAGAGAGGAAAGAGGGAATCTGGGTTGTGCTATGGAGCTATTTACTTTGTGCCTGAAAATTAAATCCAGAAAACCCCAAAGTGGAAACATAACAAAACCTCTTCTCTGATGGGCAGCACAGTCTGCTCAAGTGAGCTCAGTGCTCTGGGGTATCCTAGGTCAACTGCTCAAGCCTGGAGAAATGGATAATGCCAGTGACATGGCAAGTTAGAATAGCAGGCTCCAGAGCAAGGCTCCCTCAACCTGTGGGGCCCTTGGGTGGGCTAGAAGTCATTTGCTCCAGATGGTGCCTTAGGTTTCAAAGGCACATTTTGAAGCCTCAGCAGTCAATCAAAAAGCCTATTGAATATTGTTCTCTGTGTGTGATGAAGAGTTTCAGGAAGTGGTTCTATTGACTTTTGAAGTTGGTCTCGCACATTATTTTCCTTCTGGGGATCTCTCTCTCTCTCTCTCTCTCTCTCTCTCTCTCTCTCTCTTTCAACTGCTACCTCTCCTCCCCATCACCCATCTAACATACACATACACAAATGCACATCTAAATTCCCTCCCAAACTTGAAGCTCTCATTTGCCAATAGTGTATTGACATTCTGTTGGCAGGAAAAGATTCAGAACTTCACTCCTCACTGACCACTGCTTGGGCCAGTGCCGACTCCCCTGACCACTCAACAAAGATGTGAAAGAATTAAAAAGGAATATGTGCTTGCTATGTAGTTAAGGAGAAAAAACCAAAAACATAAATATCAACTAGCATGAAATTACCTAAAGCAGGTCTCTAAATTATCATATTATTTAATATGAAATTGGGCCTCAGCTTTTGATTGAGCTCTACCAGAGAAGGGAGTGAGGTAGGTTTTGTTTTGTGTTTTTTTTACCCCAATCTGGTATTGCTGGACTATTTCAAAAATTCTTCTGAACATTCCTCTCATACCCACACCAGCCCTTATTCAACAATCCCACTGTTTATTGACTCGGGTGGAAAGATATGGTGAAGATGGAATTCAACTGAGAAAGTACAGAAGTTCCCATTAGCCTCATATCCAATGGCTGAATTGTTGCAAGATCTTCTCAAATGAAGCAATCTCTAGCATCACCTCTCTTTTGGATCAACCTGCCTCAATTCTACTAGTGATCTTTCCAAAATGTATATATATGGTCATGTGAGTCCTTTGCTGAGGATTCCTCCGTGGCTCCCTGTGGTCAAGAAACACCTAAACCCCACGTGCTTACTCAAATCCACACCACCGGCCTTCTCCACCCATGCCACTCACATTGAACTTCTGGTCTCTTCTAAATATATAATGTTCTTTCATGGATCCTTTCCATAAAATGCTTAGAAAGATTGACTAACATGCTCAAAGTCATAAGGGCTTGAAAGCATGTAACTGGGATGCAAATCCAAGCAATGACTGAAGAACCTATGCACCTGTCCATTATGCTATTTAACTAATTGATTATGGTAATGCAGGCCATTTGTATTTTGTAAGGTTATGAACAAAGCTGCAATAAACATCAGTGGTTACTCAATTATTGAATATCTCCACTATTATTTCTTTAGAATAAATGCCCATCATAAGATCACAAGTTCAACCTTTCTGATGGACTTGACCACTTGCAATATCTGTGCTTTACTCTTTAATATTCTGACAACAGAAAATAGAATGTCATAGTTTTGACCTGTATTTCTTTTGGATCCTAGATAAATTGAACTTTTTATCCATGCATGACTTGTGTATTGCTTCTTTCCCCCAGTGTGTTTTCCAGGAGTAGTGTTTGTGTTTTGCCCATAGGCACAAGTGTTATTATTTTAAGGCTGTCTGTCCTTTGCCTGTACATAGGCACAAGTACATTTTTGCCAGTTTGTGGCTTGTCTTTTAACTTTGGTTAAGGTGTATTGGATCTTGAATAAAACAGGAACCATCTGGATGGAGTGACTGTCAACTGGTAGGGTGTTTGAATGGCCTTGATTCTGATTTGAGGGTCAAATCTATTTCACCATCCTGCTGCAAGAGCACAGCCAATGTATCCACTCCCAGTTCAATCCACTTAGCAGGTTTTCCCTGAAGCAACTCCTCTTTACCAAGGAGACCTCAGTTACCCCAGGGCCTGCTTCTCTAATATTTCCATCCATACATGAAGTAAGTTACATTATCCAGTTACCCTTTGCACAGATCTCTGCCCCTACGAAACTATTCTTTGCATGTCAATCATTATCTACTTATCTATCCAAAATATTTGAGCACCTACTATTTAGTAGACAATGTTCAGTTAACAAAATAGACCAAATCCTTCTCTTCATGGAATTACATTCTGTTGGGTTCTAGTATTATTGATAACAGCTAAACATAACACATAAATAAGTTTTATAGAGTGTTAGAATATGTAGGTAGTATAAAAAAATACAGTCAACGAGGGAGGTGTGGTAGATTGAACTATGTATCCCTATTTAGCCATGTCTTAATTTCAATCCACGTTCCTGTGGGTGTAAACTCACAGGAATTCTTGAAGATGTCATTTTGGATTAAGATGTGGCACAACTGAATGAGCTTAGGTCTTAGTGCAGATTATTAGGGAGGCTATAAAGAGAAAGAAACTAGGTCAGAGAAAGCCATGGGGAGAGGCCAGAACCCAGAAGTCAGCAGGAACTCAAAAGAGAAAGGAGAGGATACGTTGGAGCCAGTGGTACAAGTGAAGACAGCCCAAGGATTGCAGCATGCAGCACCAGAAGGCTGCTGACTCCCAGAGGAAGTCCTAGTCTCCAAAACTGTGAGTTGATGCCTTCCCATTGTATGGTATTTGTCATAATAGCTCTGGCAAATTGAGACAGTAAGCTAGGGAATAGATGTGCAAGCATGAGTTTAGATATTAATAAGGTTGACTATTTTAATAGCAAAGGATTGAAGGAGGAAAAGGAGTAAGCCATACAAATATGAGTGGTAGGAAAGTTCCAGGTAGGAGAAAAGCCAAAAAGGTGAAACTAGGTGGTCATAAAATGGGAATATAGCTGCATGTTTTCAGGAAGAGCAAAGCAGTCAATGAAGCTAGAGGGGACTGAGCAAGAGAGAGAGAGAGTAGCAGGGAATGACGTCAGAAAAGCAATAGGAGGTCAGATCATTGAGGGCTTCATGAGCCATGTCAGGGCTGTGCTTTGTGTCTAAATGAAATAGGGAGTCACAGCAGGCCTTAGAGAAAAGGAGTAACATGACAGGATCATTCTGGTTGACAAAGTGAAAAACAGATTACAGGGAGTGCAAGAGTAAAAGCAGAGAATTTAGAAGTTCTGTTGAGAGGTAACACTGGCAGGGATCATGGTGCTTGTCTCAGAGGTAGTGAAAAGGGGTCAGGTTCTGGATGTGTACTAAAGGAACAGCCAAAAGTATTTCTTCTTAAATTGGCTGTAGTGTGTGGAGAAAAAGGAAAATGTTCTTCCAAGAAAGCAGTTCTTGCTCAGTCCCCACTCCTGCTGTCATCTCTTATTTTCTGATAGTGATTGTCTCTAAGTGCAGAGGGTTGGATGGTCGGTCACCTAGGAAGACAGCACTCATAGGGAAAAAATTAGCTTGCCAACTTTCTGGATGATGCATCCCCTGGATCTCTGAGTCCAGAGACACAGTGAGGAAAGAATAAAGGGAATTCCTAACTATGCACCAATGGCTTATGCGCCAATAAAAAAACACACCGGAAGCTAAAATCTGCCTGGTGCCTTCTCATTGCACTCTGTCTGCCTTGCAGTGTCTGAGAGGACATGTTAGGTTGCCCATCAATGTTAATTTCTTGTGTTGGGAGTTTCATTCAAATTTTAATGGGATGCTGGGAAAGGATGAAACAGTAGCTTCTGCCGAGAATCTTTTACAGGACCGTTGTATTTTATTCTGTTTTTCTTGTAAAGTTGATTATTTAAACTGAGTCTTCTTATGGCCAGCCATTCCAATGCAAATAAAGTTCAGAAGAACATTAGTTGATGTTCTGAGAATCATAATGTTCTTCTTTGGAGCTTGCTACATATGGAGTATTCTTCTAATATCTGACTTAATACAGGTGCTAATTGATTATAACCCCTTTATGCAAAAAGGTCCCAGACAATAAACATGTTTTCATTTCTTACTGAATATTCCAGAAACTCTACTGCTTTAAATGCTTTATTTTGGAATAATTTTAGTTTTACAGAGGATGTGTAACAACAGAACAGAATTCCCATAAATACCTCAGCCGGTTTCCCCCACTGTTTGTATCTGATATTCCCATGATACATTTGTCAAAACTAAGAAACCAGCGTTGATGCATTGCTATTAATTAAACTGCAGACTTTATTCAGATTTCCCTACTTTTTCCACTAATGTCCTTTTTTTCTGTTCTGGGACCCAATCCAGGGTAGCATGTTGCATTTAGTTGTCAAGCTTCTTCTTTGGTCTCATCTGGTCTGTGACAGCCTCTCCATCCTTCCTTGCTTTCCATGGCATTGACAGTTTTGAGGAGTACTAGCCAGGCATTTTTGTAGAAGTTCCCTCAGTTTGGGTTTTTCTGATATAATGTATTTCATTATTAGAGTGGGCTTCTGGATTTGGGGAAAGAATACCACAGAGCTCGAGTTTTCATCTCAATGTGTCATATCAGGGAGGTCTAAAATGAACATATCTTATCCCTGGGGTTGTTAACTCTGATTACTGAGTGAAAAGGAGTGTTTGCCAAGTTTCTGCAGTATATTGTTAATATTTTCCCCCCTTTCCATGCACTATTTTTTGGATGTGAATTGAGTCACCAAGTCCAGTTCATATTCAAGGACAGTGGGTGGACAGGCAGTTTTTTTTTAAGTATTATTATTTTTGGAAGAACTGAGAAATCTTCATATTTCTCTTTAAAAATTTTGGGACAGTAAGAGGAGATGCATGTACATCTTCTGACTTTTGGCTTTGATGTCTTATCCACAGAGGTGACCCTTTTAATCTATACTGTAATACCCTTCTCTTTTCTCATTCAAGACCTAGCACACAGTTTAATTCATTAGGAATAATTTTCTGGTTATCTTCACTCATTTTGTTCACCTTTCCCTGAGGAACTCTGTTTGAATAATACTGTCTTGCTATACCTTGTACATTTCTTTCTTTAGCTGTGTAAAAAGTAAGTGAGGCTAAATCTTGCTGAAATGAATAAAAAGATGAAAGTCTTTCATGAATTTCTCTTGTTCTTCCCCTCTTAGAAGGAAGGCAGCAGATTTAATTTTTCCTCTTTGCACCTCCTAGTAACTGAAGCTATAATGAGCACTCAATAAATGATTTTTATCAAACTGGATCCCATCAATGATGGAAGAGCTTCTAAATAATCCACAATCCTCTCATCAAACTGTCAGACCCAACAAGTGCCAATAAATTTTGGAAGAGGAATTCAATTCCATGGCTGAGCCCAAATGACATTTTCTCACAACGATTCATAAAAATAATAATGAGAAACCTTGCCTATTCATTTCCTATTGTTCTTTGTAGAAGAATTGTTAGCTTTGACTTTTGCTTTGTTTTGTTAAAAACAAAGAATAATGTTGTGTGACTTTTGAGAAAAGCATGGAGTTAATGAAATGTTACCAAAAAAATGATAGAAAAAAAGGAACTATAACGCACAAGTTAAATTCTGTCCTTTTAGCTTTGAGGATGCTAATTTTTTGTATTTTAACAAGCATAAAACCATACTTTGTCATCTCTAGAAGGAGAGAAGTGAATGGAAGGGGAATAACAAAATAACTATTGTGGCAGAAGTGAGTCTCTGTCTCTCTTTCTCTCTGTCTTTCTGTCTCTCTGTCTCTTTCTCTGTCTCTCTCTATCTATCTAATATCTATCCATCTCAAAAAAGAAGTCTATGATTCTTGTGGAAATATTCGAAAACTATTTAGGAAAAAAGGGGAAAAAATGGATCATAATAGCTGACAAGTCAGAGAGAGAAAAAATGTCCATTGCTGTCCATTGTGTGGATTGTGTGATATTTTCTAGACTGGAGATGTAAATGTCCTGGATGGGGAGGAGGGAGTTATTCAGGAGCTTGGGAGACAGGGGTGCCCAAGAAAGTCTATTGCTGAACTGAGAGATGTTTAGCTAAGGTGATACCTCTCTTTACCCACTATGGCTGCTCTCTTTACCCACTATATCGGGGCTTCAGTTTGCCAGAACTACTATCACAGATACCATAAACCGGTTTTGGCTTAACCACAAGAATTTATTTTTGTGCTTTCTAGAAGAAGTCCAAAATCAACATATCAGCAAGGATTTCTTTCTTGCAGAGTCTGTAGCAATCTGGTGCTGGCTTGCAGTAATCCTTGGGGTTCCTTGGCCTTTCTGCCTCCCACCACATGGCAATGTCTTCTCCTTTCTTTTCGGCTTTCCACTGACTCCCAGCTTCTTCCTGTGGCCTTCTCTGACTTTGGCTTCCAGTTTCTTCTCTTTGTAAGGCTATCTGTAATACACACTAAGATCCACTCTGATTCTGTTGGCCACCCCTTGACCTGAAACAGCAGCTTTGAAAGGTCCCATTTCCACATATGTTCATTTCCATCATGATGTGGATTAAGAACATGTGTTTACTGGGGTACGTAATTCAGCCTACCAAAGTTGTGACTCCAATGGCCATCCAGAAACAGAAGTGTCAGCTGCCTTTTCTGCCTGGGGTGGAGGTGTGGACAAGGAGGTGTGGTCATTTGAACATTTCATAAACTTAAATGTTCAGGAAGAAGCTGCAACAAGGCAGAAAGGCAACTGAGCATGACTTAAAAGCCCAGAAGAAAGAACTACTGGCTGCCCACATCAACTGAACATGAGACATTGGGAGAAGTAGGGCACAGTGTTGAGAAACGGGGAGGCTGCCAGCAAATCACTGTATGACTTTGCATAAACCCTTTGCTCTTCTGGGTCTCAATGTCCACATACGAATATTGAATAGTTGTACATTAAGTTCTTTAAAGCCTCTGTCCACCTCTAATGTGGAATTCACTAGGGAAAAATAGTCAATTTATGATTTCTCTTTCACCCCATGAAAAAATTCCAGAGCAGAACCGAACAATAGAGCACAAGAGAGAGCTGGTTCCTGTTATCTTGGATGGGAAGCTGGGCCAAAACCGATTAAGGACTCAACTGCTGGTTGCCTATTAGTAGCAGCTCAGATTTCCTGGTTCCAGTGGATTGCAACACACTCAAGATTAGCCTTGCCCATGGCCTGTGGTTAATGACTGTTTGTATGGTAACAGTCTGTTGTCACGCAGACAAAATGCCTGTAAAGAATATGCTTGGATTTTTGAGAGCCGCATAGTGCCCCATGGATGGCAAAGCCCTTTGGAGAACAAAGTCTTCAGTATATGTTGCCTAAGACCCTGTCCAGAATCAGCTCTGTGTTTCCATCATAAAGATGCTAGAGGCAGTTGGCATCCTGTATCATGAAATGGACCATTAATATTGACCAAGAACACCTGGTTTCATTCTCTCCTCCATCACTATGTCAGCAACCTCTCCCTTTATGCTTTCCTTTTTGTTGTTTGTATGCTTAAGTAGGTCTCCCACACCCCAAAAGGAGTAGATATTCATCTTTCAAGAAGCTCCCACACCAAAGGTGATTTTACATCTTCAGTTGCCAAGGAAATTATATCATGTCCTTTCTCTGCACTAAAATCGTCAATGGTTTCTTATTGCCAAGAATGGAGTTTGAACTCTTTAACATCATTTAAACTCTGCTTTTATAGGACTCCAACTTAGGTTCTTGGGCTTATCATTCATTACTCTCTTTCATTCTTATCTTGCTTTAGCCAAATGTGATTTTTTAACTACGTTACATCATGGCTTGGATTTTTCAGCTTTTACCCTCTTTGGTCATGCACTTGCTGCAACCAGAATGACCATCCATCATTTTTGGTTCTTGACACCATGTTTATCTTTTCAATTGCAGCATGAATGCTGCTCCTTGCAAAGCTGTCACTAGTCCCAGACAGAAGTAATCTTCTCTATTTGTCCTATTAGCATTCTGTTCGGTAGCTCTGTGATTTGGGTGTGCACTTTGCCCTCTCCCAGTAGATTCTAAACTCGTTGAAAACAAGGACTGTAGCCCACACATTTTTCTATTTTCCAAGATATTAGTCAGGGTTCTCTAGGGAAACAGAACCAAGAGAAGCTATCTGTAAATACGAGATTTTATAAAAATACAACTGTGGGGATGAATAAGTCCAAATTCTGTAGAGCAGGCTGCAGGCTGGCAACTCCGATGAAGGTTTTCAATGAATTCCCCAGGAGAGGCTGGTTCGGTGAAGTAGAGATGAAATTTCTCTCTTCTGACTGCTGAAGTCATCACTTCTCCTTCAACTGATGGGATTAAATGTCTCTCATTGCTGAAGACACTCTCCTTAACTTACTGTAGATGCAATCAGTCACAGATGCAATCAACTTACTGATGATTTAAGTGCACAAAATATCTTCGCTAGATCACTGCTTGCTTGACCAGAGAGCTGGGCACCATTACCTGCCCCAGTTGACACATATACCTAAGCATCACACCCACAGTACCTAGTACAAAATCTCAGTGACTGATGGAACCTTCACTGTTTGCTTTGTTTGGGAGTCAAAATTTAATTTTGACACAAGAAACCAAAGAGAAATAAATTTTTATTAAATATAAACATTGTGCCTCTTTAGACTTGTGATTTGGGGCTGCTAAGAATGCTTGGAGTTAGTTTTGACTCTTTTGACTGATGTAGTGGAATGAAACTCTTGGATAAAGTCTCCATATCACTATTAGTATCTCTATATTCTGACTAAATATGCTGTTAAAGTACTAAGGTTCTTATAGGCTTGGAATTTGGTAAGTTAGTAACTTAAAGCAGGTTAAGTCAGAAAGCAAGTTGTAAAGTTTAAGGGTGCTTCAGGGCTTAGGTATAAAGAAAATTACTCCTTTCTGATTGAGAATATAATTACAAAGATTCATGGATAGATACAGAGAAAGACCATAGTCTTGAGGCTTTTGGGTCTTCTGCCAAGTTGCATAAAAAAGAAAAGTTGAGTTCTAAAAAGAAAATAGGCGGTAAGAGCTTCCTAAGTATCAGACGAGAAAAGAGCACTGGAGAGAGGGACAAAGATAATAAGTTGTTCACATTGAGGGGAGCCAAAGGGACCCAGAGAGCCAGGAAAAGTGTGAGTCCTGAGAGAATTAACATCTGCACAAAGATCAAGGGGAAAGTTGTTTATGCATACGTAGATAGACATTTCTTTCAGATTGGTCTAGAAATATATGTCTTTTTCAAGATAATGTCCTTTCATATTTATGGATAACCTTCTTATGAATGATCTTTTCTCTCTTCTATTGAAAAATATCTCCTAAAATCCTCCTCCCAAGAATATAATTGCAAATGACTAGGTTATATCCAGAACTTGGATGGGTGTAGGAATGAGGAGAGGGAAAGAAGAGCCATCTACAATAACATTTCTTAAGGCTCTGTGGTGATGACTCATAGGGCGTCAGTGATCCAGGTGGGAAAAAACAGTGAAGAAACATTAAACAAAGCACGGGAGTTGACTGGATAAGGGAAAGGGAAAGAGGAAGAGGTTAAATCCAGGTAACTGAGGCAAGAATGGGCAGAAAGATGGAAGTCTAAGTAGACTATAAAACGAAGAGGTGTGAACATTTGCCCTCATGTCTTTACTAGAGCTAGTACCAGTAGCTCATGTTTATATCTGAGCCCTTCCTAATATCTCAGACATTATTATTTTACCAAATAATATCCTTTAACCCTCACGAGACCACTACTAAATAAACATTACTGTCATTATTCCTATTTTACTAATAAAGAAAGTAAGAATAACAAAGATGAGGTAACTTGCCCAATGATATGATTATTAATTACAAAACCCAGGACTGTAACCCAGAATCCAAACTCTTACTCATTCTACCTTCATGAAGCATTGAATTGTACTTAGACATGTGATATCCTCATTAAATGTGAAGATTTCTAAGATCCTACAACACAATTTAATGTCATATGGTTTGAACAAACAAATCAAAGCTATGGGAGCAATTGAATTTGTTGTAAAGGAAAAGGCTAAGGGAAAGAGAACTGAAAACTGGACATTAGGAAACATTTAGGACACAGACATGGAGTCAGAAAACCAGAATTAAATTCTCAGTTCCATTTCTTATCAGCAATTCCATGAGCTTCAATTTCTTCATTCTCGCTAGGGTGATATCTGCCTCATAACTTTGAAAATCAGAGCTAATGTAGATGAACATATTTAGTAACCAGTGAAGTAAGTAATAGTAGCTGTTACTAAGGATCTGGAAGAAGGTAGAGGAGCCACTAAAGATGAAATAGAAAATGCAATCCCCAAGGTCCACTAGAAGAGAATTAATGTATCGTATCTTGGATGCCAAGGAAGAAGTGTTTCAAGGAAGAAGGCAGGCATGGCAAAAGGTTAGATGTGATTAAAACTAGTGATTTTGGTAACCTTGGAGACATTGGTTTCAACTGGGAGATGGGGAGAGATGCTAGATTTTATGAGGTTAAGGAGAAAGTGGTTGGTAAGGAAATGGGGACTTTGGGATGCTGACCACTTAATTAAGACATTTATAGAGAAAAGAAGCAAAGGAAAAAAATAGGACAGTAGCTTTATGGCACAGCTTAAATTATTACTGATTGTGTTAGTTAGATTCAGTTGTCAACTTGGCCAGGTGAGCATACCTAGTCTTGTTGCTGTGGACATAAGCCAACGGTACGTGAACCTCATCTGTTGCCAATTACATCTGCAGTCAGCTAGGAAGCGTGTCTGCTGCAATGAGTGACGTTTGACTTAATTGGCTGGTGCTTAAATGAGAGAGTGCAATGTAGCACAGCCTAAGCAGCTCAGCATTCCTCATCTCAGCACTTGCAGCTCAGCCCAGGCCTTTGGAGATGCAGAAAGAAGTCACCCCGGGGAAAGTTGTTGGAACTCAGGGGCCTGGAGAGAAGACCAGCAGAGACCATCCTGTGCCTTCCATGTAAGAAAGAACCTCAGTGGAAAGTTAGATGCCTTTCCGCTGAAGAACTAACAAAATAAATCCCCTTTTATTAAAAGCCAATCCATCTCTAGTGTGTTGCATTCTGGCAGCTAGCAAACTAGAACACCGATTCTATGGGTAGAGGCATTTTAATGCAGATCAACACATTAAACTAAAGTGATGAAGCACTGCTGCTAGAATTCAGTCTGCCAGAAGGTAGAGGAAGATTTTCTTCTTTGACATATTGGGCCTTTCCCAAAGTCCCTGAAATCACACCATGAATAGGCATTTGCCTATTTTACCTAAATATAGCTGACCCTCTGTTAACTGCAAATTTTGAGATCTTCCTTTTACCCACTGTTACCATTTTACATTTTTATATCATATTAATAATATTTTCTAATGCAATGGCTTTCTAATGCATTAGAAAGTATTATTCCTTCATTCTACTTGATGGTTCTTCAAGTAGGACCTGTGGGAATGGGAATAAGAGCTCCCTACCTAAAAGTTTGACTTCTTGAAACTTCAGATGTCCGGAACTCTTAACTTCATTAGAAATTAAGGGGGAAAGAAATCTTTTGAGTTGCAAATAGCTTTCAACATGCCCATGAGTTTTAATGTACAGAAAAAGAGGCAATGCCTCTCTAAAATTTTATGTAAAGTAAGGTAGCCAGCATTGCCTTCAGGTTTCTCCATAATCTTGGTCCCAGCCAGCCTAATACTGGTACTGCCAATATATTCTTTCAACTCATCTTCAATCTCCTCAGTACCCTCCTCCTCCTCATACCAACCTTTCCTCTTCTCTGTAGCTTCACTCATCCTGCCTCCCTGTAATGGCCTCTTCCTCTTCCCCTCCTCTATTGTGCTCCAATTCCAATATTACCCATCTATAAAGCTTGGTTCCATTCCTATTTACTTTATGTCAGTTTTGCCTCACAACTCTCCTCCTCATGGTGTTTGCAGAGTCTAATTTTGGGTTTAAATTGCTTCATGCCTGGTAGCCTCATATCCTTGACTACATTTTCAGGCTCTTGAATGCAAGGCCATTGCTTATAATCCCGCATCTCCTAAATTCCTGTTTAATGTTTATGTACTTCGTAGGTATATTTTTATTGATTGATTTGAAGTCGACATAAGGCATGGATTTAAGCTTAAACACTGAGACTTCATGCAGTTGCAAAGATGTTAATCTAATCATTGTGAGTGCAATATCTCCTAAAGATACCCTTTTTCGTGACCCTCCCAGTAACACAAAGATCTACTGTATGTGGTTGGCGGCAGGAGGGCAAAAGTGGCCCAGAGCAGGAAGATGGGTTGACAAGCAATGAGAGATGCTGGTCACCTTAGATTTCTGAGATATCAGGGAACCCAGTTTGAGTTAGGAAGGCCAGAATTGACACAGACAGACTCATTCATTCTCCTTTTATGCACTACATAGTTGCTTTTCATGCCAATGATATTACATATTGATTTTTGGTGTGTAAAAATATAAAAGGATTTGAGTGCTAGGAGAATTCCTCCTTCCAGCCTGACTGACAGCCCAGAGCATTCTTCTCCTGCTCCCACTCCCTCTCCCCCTCCCTGCAGCCCTTGAGGAAAAGTCAAGTTAAGATCAAGGTTTCATGTCATGTTTCATTTGTTACACGTGCTTTATAAGCTTAGCATTAGTTATTCCTGAAAACTCTCCCATTAGAAGGTGAAGTGATACTATTAAACTCATTCTACTTTATAGCTCTGGAAGCAGAGGCACAGAAAGGTCAAATGCCTAGGCAGATTTGCCCAGCAATTTGAAAACAGAGATGTACTCTAACCCTTGAACTTTCTGCTTTCTATATAGACTGTCTGACAGGGACTCACGGAGAATGTTCAAGTGCTAGAGAATGTTCAATGGCATTGCTGGGGACATTCAAAACAAACCCCAAGTGAGAAAGCCACACCTTAGCATGCAACTGGCAAAGATGTACAAATTATTATCATTTAAATCCTACACACAGGAATTGTATGGAAGCAATGGAACCAAGGAAAAAGGTGTTTTAGGTCTAAATCTGAAAGCAGAAGGCAATGAATGGATGGGAACACAGCAGGCTTTCAAGAAACAGTGTGTAGTTTTGCAGCCATGGCTCTTGTGAGAACAGGTTTGGAAGCCTCATTTTCACTTCTTCTGTAACAGAAAGCTCCTGCCTGAGTAGACGGGGCTTTAAGACACGCTGGTGGAAATGTGTTAGTATTCTAACTATGTCTTCTCTTTTATGGCTTTTCATGACTCTATCTGATGACAAAGTGGCTTGCTGGCATTTAAAGGTCGAATGCCAGTAATAGAGAGATGGTATTTTATCATCAGGTGAGTGCAAGCAGAAGGAAGATGAAAACTCGGTGAATTGAACCTAGTGAATTGAACGTGAACCTAGCAATCACGTCCCTGGATGAAATTTCCCTGAAAATGCACATTATACCTTCGATTAGCCTTTTATAAACATGTGGCTACTGGGTCTGATTTATTTGAAGGTTGTTAGCTGTACTTGGAAAGCATTTATTTCCTGCTGAGGTAGAGTAAATGTATGATCTTTTTCACATCAAATCCCCCAAATTAGAAATTCCCCCAAATCTCCCAGCTATTTCCAGGGATGAAGAAAAGTTGCCTCTGAAATCCCGAAGCACAGAGCCCATGCCAACAGGGGCACTGAAGATGGGAACTGCCACCCACAAAGAAGGTTCTCCACTATTTTTGAAGGAAGACTTTGGTATTCCTCTTGTGAGGAATTTTAAAAGGAAATACATGTTGCAGAATAGAATATTAATAATTACAGTAGTAAAGATAATACCACTTAATGTTGGAGGCTACTATATAGCTTTAAAAATCTTCTACATGTCTGGTTTCTTCTCCATACCTTCAACACTATGAAGCAGACAAAGAAGATATTACTATGGTCATTTACATATGACTCAGCCTGAGTGAATGGCAAAGGGTCATATAGAGATGTGATAGAATTGGGATTTTGACCCCAGGAATGGGGGTGAGGTTTAATCCAGTGCCTTTTCTGCCATTGCCCAGTTACCTTCCAGAATAACTGAAAGAGGGTAGGATTCACCTTTGCAGAAAGCACAGAGCCCTCCCCTTCTGCCTAGAGGACATTTCAAGCAACCCTACCCTAAATGAAAAGATTTGGATGTGCTTGGTTTTCTCTCTCTTATCTTTTATTCCCCAGGAAAGAGTCATTGCTTAAAATAAAGCTGTGAGTCCCATTGGAACCCCAACTGGAGCAATGTCACAAAGTCAGAGTGGGTTCTTGCCATGTGCTAGAAGTTATATACATTAACCTTTCATTTGTGGCTATTTTTGATCCTTAATACACTCATGGAAGATAAATATTATTTTCTCTAATTTAAAGGATGAGGGAATGTGACACTCAAAGAGATAAATTATCGGCCCAAGGTCATTGGGCTGGTAGGTGGCAGGTGGGAGAACCTGGATTCAAACCCAAGTTGGCCAGCCCTCAAAGTTTGAGCTCCTCCAGCCACTGAATCCCAGTCAAGGTAGGGATAGGTGAGCATCAGAGCAAGGAAGGAAGTGAGCGCCGTGGACCAGGGGCAGAGGAGGTCAGGGGTTGGGCCACGCCTTGGAAGCAGGTCAGCCTGCCAGTCAGTAGCCTGACCCTTGGGGACCCACGGTGCTTTGGTCTTCCCTGGCCCTGGAAGAATCTGGGAGTATTGTGGCATGGCCAGAGAATCACGCCATTGATCAGTAACAGGAGGATACCTTTGAACAAAGTTCAAGTCCCAGACTAATAAATCACATGCAAGGAACAGAAAGTCTCAGTTTCCTCTCTTGTAAAATGGAATAAGAATACCACCATGCAGAGCTGTTATGAGGATTAAAAAATAACAATGATGAAAGCCTTTTGAGACTCTAGTGTTCCTCATTAATAGTCCACAAATGCTTTTTGCTCTTCTTTTATTGCCCATTTTGTCATTAAAGTAAGGAGAGCAGGAAAGGGTAGTTGAAGCCAAACGGTATTATTGGAAATGCCTGCCTTGTGTATAAAACACGAGTGGTGACAATAGGGAATATTTCCTCTCTGCTGAGTTCCCTTTAACTCTAAAGCCCCCAACATCGAGGATGCTTTGTTCAGGACAAACCCTCAACACTGAAATCATTAGGCCTGTAATTTACCCCCCACTAGGACATGAGAAAATGTAATCAAATAAATATTATTGTTTTTCCTTCCTTTCTTAGCAAATTACCACCTCCCACTCCTCTCTTCCCCCAAGCTCTACTAGGCGGGCAAGTCTGGAACTGATTGCTCAGCAGATGAATCTTTTAAATCAAAATGCTGCCATCTGTGAGAAGTTTCCCCATCCTTAAGCCCAGAACCCCCCTTCAGAAATCAGGAAATAAAAACCAATTCAGCTCCAACTAAAGATGCACAACTGGGTTATTAAATTCCACAGAGTCATTTACATGTGTGCCGTAAAATATAAATTGCCCAAACAAAATGGGTTCTAATGCCACTAAGACAAGACTTAATAATTTCCTTCCTTCTAAGGGACTTCTACTCAATTGCACCTTCAAAGTGTGAGCCCTTCATGGAGGTTAGGAGAAGAGAAATAAAGGTTGAGGGAGCAAAGAAAGAAGAGAAGGAAAGAAGAAAAAGATAAAGGAGGGGAAGAGCAAAAATTGTGAAAGGTTTGCATTTTTGCACGCAAGATATACCTCATAATTGTTCACATCATGCATAAGCGCATGGCTTTCTTTAATATTCCCTAATGATGACAGATTTAACCAGAGCTCAAGTCTGGAGAGCAAGTTAACAAGAGACGCTCTGCAGAGAAATTTTTGAGGGTCCACTCTGAGAACTTAGTTTTGCTGAGATGCCAAGACATATAGAAACATTTATTAACTTGCTTTATTTTTATTATTCTTCTATGTTTTTCTTTTTGCTCCTCTTTTATTCTGTCTTTTCTTCTTTCATTCTTTCCCTCCCTTCTTTCCTTCCTATCTCTTTCCTTCCTACATTCTTCCTTTTCACCCATTATTCAACAAATAATGAAATGATTATCTAAATACTTACAGTGCTTATAATCAGAGCCACACAATTTTTTACATTAAAATTTTCTCCATTAAAAGTTTTTTCACCTCTACTTTAAAGTGGCTAAGGAAGCAAATTGACTTAATAAAGTTTCTCATTTCTTAATTTCCCACCTTTGCTCTCCTGTACAACACAGAGTTAAAGAGCTTTCATCACAATTTTTCATGTTCTGAGGTAAATGCCAAAGGCAGACTGTCTAGAATCACTCAAACATATGAGGTGACCTCATTATGGTTCCAGCACTTCTACTTTTAATCATTTAGAGCTAAATGATCTCAGTTTTCCATTTGTCCAGTCTAAGAAGTATTTATTCTTCTTTCTTGGAATGGTGGTGTCAACTTGGCCATGTGATGGTACCCAGTTGTCTGGTCAAGCAAGCATTGTCCTGACTGTTACTGTGAGGCTGCTTCAAGGATTTAGATCATCAATCAGTTGATTGTATCTATGGCTAACTGCATCTACAATCAACAAAGGAGATTGCCTTCAACAATAAGAGATATCTCATCCAATCCGTTGACGGCCTTAAAGGAGGAACTAATGCTTTCAGTTACCAGAAAGAAGAATTTCTGTCTCAACTTCAGCCAGTCAGCTTCTTCTGGAGAATTCATCAAAACTTTCATTGGAGGTCCCAACTTGCAACCTGACAGAATTAAGACTTGCCAGTCCCCATAATTGCATGAGCCAATTCCCATAATAAATCTCAATTATATGTGCATATTCAGTTCTACTTCCCTGGACAACCTTGATTAATGCAGGTCGAATAGTAGAAAACCTGATTTGTGAATATAATTCATTTAGGGAACATAATCTACCCACATGTTCAAATTATATAACTTTAATTCTGGAGGAAGGGGCATGGAAAAGAGAAGAGAACCTAACAAATATTTATTGATTATAATATGACCCTGTGCTGATATTTTCAGATTACCTCATTTAATTCTCCCAAATGCTCCATGAGTTGGGTAACAAGGTGTATTTACAAATGCAGAAACAGAGACTCAGACCAACCAGGTAGTGTGCTCATCCTAAAACAGCCAGTTAGTACTGGTGCATGGAACATAAAAATGTTCAATAAATATTTATTGAACAAAGGAAAGAATGAATGCTGCAGCACAAAAACAGGTCTCCTTGTCTCAGAAACCCACACATTTTTCAATGACTTTGTGATGCCTCAAGGAACGTTTAGTTTACAATTTTGCAGGTCTAATAATAATCATTTCTGAGACAACTGAGACACTGAGACAACTATTGCACTAATTGTTGAATGTCCCATCCATTCCCCATAATTTTGAAAAGGCTTCTTTATCATATGTTAGCTCCTTAACCATTAAACAAACATGTGTCAGGAACATAGTGCTGGAAATTCAAAAATGCCCCCTGACCACTGGAAGGGTGTAGTCCAGTAGGAATGTCACTTATGAATAAGTTCTTGAAGTATGCTAGGTGCTGTGATCTAATCACCGTGGGGCAGGATTAGGGTAAAATGGAGATTTAGGGAACATCTTGGTCAGGAGAGCTTGTTAAAAGGGCCGCCCTGTGGAGGTACCAGGAGAAGGAAGGCTGGAAGTGAGGGACCTGGACAGAGTCAAAAGCATGGTCAATGGCTTCTGGGTTATAATTCCATACAATAATTTAATGTGCATTTGGCATGACCACCCCCCAGTCTAACACGGAGAGTGCCATAGGGCAGCACTTCTGCAACTTTCCTGTGTACAAATCACCTGGCCACCTTCTGCATTCTAGATCCTGACTCG
This sequence comes from Myrmecophaga tridactyla, assembly GCA_004026745.1. Lineage (NCBI taxonomy): Eukaryota > Metazoa > Chordata > Mammalia > Pilosa > Myrmecophagidae > Myrmecophaga > Myrmecophaga tridactyla. The sequence continues at coordinate 44,424 of PVIY010011025.1, read as the reverse complement.
GTAGTTCTGATGGAGAGTTGAGGTATCGTGTCTCCAATGAGCTCTTGGGGATGGAGATGCCCCGTCTGTCAGAACTATGCTGAGCAGCAAGGCTGTGATGACTTTAAGACTAGGAAGAGGAAAACCATTCAATGTTGCCCTGTCATTTATTTATGTGTTTGCTTGCTTGCTTGCATTTGTAACTCAGGCGGAAACTATCAGATGGATCATAACATTTGGTTTGTGATGCACTTTAGTCATCCGATTCACGTATAGCCAGCTTTTGTCTCCCTCCATCCCTCCCTCTTCCTTCTTCCCTTAGCTTATAATAATGTACCAAGCATAAGGGATCCTGCAACCCCAAACAAACTAGGATTTGTGCATATATAATATAAGCACATGTAGCCATATTGTTCCCCATCTTACCCCCTGCTTCCCCCAACTTGAGGTAACCATCATCTCAAATCCTATATTCATCGCTCCCTTGCTTTCCTTTTTAACTAGTTTTACTGTACCTATATGTATTTATGTTTAAAAAAAACTATAAAAAGGATACCAAGCTATAGGCAATCTTCCTGGACTTGAAGGTTTTACTTAGTAGTATATCGCTAAAATGTATCCAGATGGTTGTATGCTGCCATGGGCACTGGTTTTAATAGAGAATATTCCATGTGTCAATAGAACAGTTGATTCCACTACTCCCCTTTAATGGATATTTGAGTTGTTTCCAGGTTTTTGCTTTGGGATGTTGCCAGGAATATTCTTGTACATTACTCTGTATATGCTTCTTTCTCTTGAGTATACACCTAGGAGTGGAATCACTGAGGTATTGGATACATGAAATGTTCAACTTCAGGAGCTAATGTCTTTAAATGATTGCATCTCAGAGAAACTGAGGCTCTGTATCTTTTCCAACACTACATATGTCATACCGAAAAGTTTTTCCAGTCAGATGAATGTAAAATGGTGTGTTAGTAAGCTGCTGGAATCGCTTTTATAAAGTGAAGTTTAATAAGTTACAAGTTTAGAGTTCTAAGGAAGTGAAAGTGTCCAAATTAAGGTACCCACAAGAGGTTACCTTCACTCAAGAAAGGTCGATGGGTCAGGAATACCTCTGTCAGTTGGGAAGACTTGTGGCTGGCATCTGCTGGTCCCTTGCTCCTGGGCTCCGTTGCTTTCAGCCTCTGTTTCTGTGGGGGTTCCTCACTTACTTCTCTTGGTTGGCTTTCATCTCTCAGCTTCTCTTGGCTCTCAATAGGTTCTGGTTTGCTAAACACCTCATGGCGACATCTGTAGGACTCCAAGAATCTCCAAAAATCCATGTTTCTGTTCTCTGAAGCAACTGTTTTCCAAGTGTCTATATCTACTCTCTCCATCGGGTCTGAGTCTTCTGTTGTTTCTGTAGGCTCTGTCATTTCTGAGGTTTCTCCAAAATGGTTTGTCTTTTAAAGGGTTCCAGTAAACCAATCAATACCCATCTGGAATGGGTGGGGTCACATCTCCATCTAATCAAAAGTTTACACCCACAATTGGGTGTGCCACATCTCTGTAGGGATAATCTGATAATTAATTTCCAACCTACAGTGTTGAATCAGAATTAAAGGAAATGGTTGTTCCCACAAGATTGGATTAAAACATGACTTTTCTAGGGTACATAATACTTTCAAACCAGCACAAATGGCATCCTATTGTAAACCTGAAGTGCATTTCCCTAACAATAATGATGTCAAATATCTCCAATATGTTTGTTGGCTATGTGTGAAAGTCTTGTTTACAGACATCTGCTGATTTATTTTTTTACATTTTAAAATTTATGTGTAGAAGTTATTTATTCTTGTTGCTAATATTTTGTTTCTGTGTGCTGCAAATATCTTATTCCAGTTTGAAAATAATTCTTTCCCTTTTTAAAGTGTCTTCTAAGGGACAAATTTTTGAAATTTTAAATTTTAGTCAAATTTAGCGGTCTTTTTCTTTTACAGTGAATGCTTTTTGCGTCTCGTTTAGGAAAAGTACCCCTACCCCAAGTCAAAATACTATTCATTTATATTTTCTATTAAGTATTTTAAAGCTTTGTTCCTATCATGTAAGCCTGTAATCCATTTCTAGTTGACTTCTGTATATAGTGTGAAATAAGGGTGCAATTTGTTTTCCATACGGAAAACAAGACTTCCCCAGTTCTATTTATTAAAGTCCTTCTTCCCTACCGCTCTGAGATTCTGCCTCTTTTATATACCAAAGCACCAGACATATATGCTCCTGTTTTAGTTTCTTTCTTCTATTCCACTGATCAATTTGCCTATTCCTGTACCAATATCCCATGCTTCAATTATCATAAGAACTTAATAAGAAGTTCTACTATATATCAGGCAAAGCCCTTCTTGCTGCTTGTTTTTTTTTCAAAAACATCTTTACAATTCTTGGCTTTTTACACTTCTATATATGTGTTATCATTATTCTAATATTAGAATATTAGAATATATTAGACATATATTAGAATAATCTTGTCAAGTACCTTGAAGAATCCTGTTGGTATTTTAATTGGAAATGCAATGAATCCATTGGTTATTTGGGGAAAAAGTTAAATCTTCACAGTATTGTCTTTCTACCTGTGCAAATAGTGAGTATTTCCTTAATTTCTTTGCCATCTTTAATTTCTCTCAATAAAATTTTAATAATTTTTCTTGTAGATCCTCTTTTGCTTTATTCCCAGATACTTAATAACCTCTGATACTTTTGTAAGTTATGACTCCTTTTAACAATGTTTTTGAGTTCATCGTTGCTGATATTTAAAAATTCATCTAATCTTTGTATATAAATCATATCTAATGAAACTGCTGTATAAATTATATTGCATCTTCTATGCAGTGGAACACGCATCTGCAAATAATGACGGTTTTCCTTTTTTTTAAATAGCCATATCTCTATTTTTCTTTATTGTAATTACTATAGCCTTAGATGCACTGTTGAACAGTAGTGTGTATTCATGTCACATTCCTGATTTTAAAAGGAATGCCTCTAATGTTTTCCCATTTAGAATTTGCTCTAAATGTTAAGAAAATTCTCTTCTAATACTTTTATTCTTTTTATTATAGTAGGTGTTTGAATTTTATTAAATGTTTTCCACATATACTGAAATGATCACATAACTTTCCTCTCTTAATGTGTTAATTTAATAATCACAGTTAAGGATTTTCTCATATCAAATTATACTTACATAGACATTGTCAATTTGGATGCGGCACATTACATTTCTAATAAATAGTTGGGTTTAGTGTTTTGTTTTGAAATTTTTATTAATTCATGAGCGAAATGGGCCTGTGATTTTAATTTCATTTCTTGTAATGCTTTTGTTTGGCTTTTGTATCAGGGCCATGTCAGCCTGAAAAACACAACTTGTGGAATAGCCTTTATTCTTATTTTATATATCATTTACCACCCTTTTTACTTATAACTTGTGTGTACCTTTGTATTTGAATAAATCTCCTGTAAATAGCCTGAGTCTGGGTTTTGGTTTTGCTTTTTATTTTATTATCTGTCAAATCATTTTCTAACTGGTGAGTTTAGTTGTTAAATTGTAATTATTAATAGACTTGGAACTATTTCTACCATATCATGTATTCTTTCCATCTGTCCCATTTTTTTCTAAGTTTCTTACAAATCCTTTCTTACTTGGATTCCTGAGTTATTATAGATACAGTTCTTTCTTCTTCTTGATATTAGTTTTCCTCTAAAAAAAGTGAGAAAATATTCCCAGATATTTGATCTTCTTATATTTCTAGCAATATTTCTTGGGTGTAATTCATCTAAATGTGTTTTTTTAATATGGGTCTTTGAGTGGCGAAGTTTCTAAAGCCTTATATGCCTGAGACTATTTTAGGTCCTGCCCTCATATTTGAGTGACAACTTGGCTGGTTATAAAATGATAGGTTTTAAATTCTCTTTCTTTAACTCTTTTAAAATAATTCTCCATTGTCTTCTTACACGTAGTATTGCTGTTGAAAAGTCTGGTGTCAATCTTACTTCTTTATATTAATCAACTCTTCCTGTAAGATTTGAGATTTTTAAAATTTATGTTCTTGGGCGGCTGCCGTGGCTCAGCAGGCAGAGCTCCGACCTGCCGTGCTGGAGGTCTGCAGTTTGATCCCTGGTGCCTCCTGCCCATATGCAAATTAAAAAAAAAAATTATGTTCTTTAATTGCCTCAAAATGTACCTGTGAGTGAGGTTTTTCTTATATGTCCTCATTGGTTCTCTTCTCCTTTAAAAGTCAGGAAAAATTTACCTTCATTATTTCTTCCATTTTTTTTCTCCCCCCATTTTTTAAAAATATTTTCTCTTTCTGGGACTCCTTTTATATGAATTTTAACACTTCATCTCTCTCCATATTTCTTGGCCTTGGTTGATATTTTCTATTTCTTTCTACTTTTCTTCTTCCATTTCTGAGATCTCCTAAATCTTTTTTCTAATTCACTAATCATTCCTTAGCTGTGTCCTTTCAGCTATTTATTTAATCAGTTTTACCTCTTATTCTAATGCATTTTTCACATCTAATTTATTGTTTTATATTTCACTGTTCTTTTTTCATGCTGCTAGTATCTTCCCTTATACCTTTAGCCTATTTTTCCCGAATTACTGATAAAATTAATTAATCTCCATCTACTCTTCTTAGGCTTTCACAAGTGTGACATTTCAGTGCCGCCTTGACTTTACTCCGGGGGTCTCCTAGATACAGCAGGTGCACGGCAGGTACTTGTTTGTCCATAAGGCAATGGCAAGGAGTAGAACTCTGGTAAACCTTTTCCTGTTTTAATCTTCTCAGATAATGTCCAGCACACACATTCACACCTATACTACCCTATACACACACCACCATCAGCACTGATACCACTCCAGAGTTTATTACAGTTTTCTCCTGTCCTTCATATTTCCCCTTTTGGTCTTTCCAAGACTAATTTTGCAGTTACGATGTTTGAGTTCAGTTGTTTGAGTTCAGCATCTTGGCTCGAGCAAGAACTGGAAACTCAAATACCTTTAGCACCTTCATTTTACAAATGAGGACACTAAAACTCAGAGAAGCTGTGATTGGGACATAGTCTTGCAAATGCATTAATAGGCTAGATTGTATTTCTATTAGCTACTGCAAAGATGCTTAGCTCTTGGAAAATGTTGCATGATTTTCAAGGATATTAGACACAGACCAAGGAAAAAAACTGGGGAAACGGCAAATACTGTTGACGTAGCTTTCTTTGAAACATCCTAAGTAATAATCACAGACTGGGTGAGTTTCCAGTGGCCACAGTGATGTAGCTGAGTGCTTCTGACCCTCCTAAGTAGCAAAGTCCCACTAGACACAGAATCTCTAGTGGTCACAACCAGCTCTGAGATTTAGAGCCTTTAGGCCCCCTGACAGCAAGCTGCATTTTTGTGGGGGAGCAAACCCAGGTTGGAATTAGTTAAATGCTAATTGGACTGACCAGGTTGACCTCTTGTCATTAAGATCCTGCTCTAAGCCCTGAACTTAGGGCTTAGTGGCTGAACTTTGTCCCCATAACCTGAAAGAAGCCAAGCCACAGAGGAAAATATGTCCCAGGAAGGATAAAGTATATATGATTCCCACAATAAAAACCCAAACTTGCCTCTGGGATTTTTTTATTAGCTTTTACCTCCCACAGTCAATGTTCAATCTATAGAATTGGGACATGAGAGCTGAGGATCACACCCAGGTTTGCTGAGGGGAAAATATACATTCTCATAAAATATACTGCTCAGTCTTTTAAGAAGCAAAGCAGAACTGAGTTGCCCAGGTTTCTGCACTTGCGCTTCATTCAGTTCCTTGTCTTCTAACAACCATCTGTAGGGAATCACTAATAAAGAAATATCTTCCCCAGGCTCTGAAGTCGGTTTGCCAACAATAAACACAGCATTGTCCAGCAGTGGCAGTCCTCCAAGAAAGGGCATGAGAGGACTTTCTGGACTGTGGAGATGGGTAGTGGTTACACAAGCATAAATATTTCTCAAAGCTCATTGAACTGTAAACTTAAAACATGCATTTTACTTCGTGATAAAAATACTTAAATAAAATTGATTTTGAAAATCAATGAAATACATGCTGATTGAGCACTTACATAGTTTTATAGATATTTATGAGTTTCCTACCATCTTTTATAGGGAAAAGAATGGAGTGGTGGGATTCTCTGTTCTTCTAGAGAACAATAGACTGTGAATTGCCCAAAGTCATCATCAATGACTCAGAGTAGGTTCCAGAACATCCTAAGTGTCACATTCACGCCAGATCTGTTGGCTGTAGATCCTCTGATGAGCAAATTGAGTTCCCCTGATTTAGTGCCAACCCCTTTAAATCAGTAAAGCCATTCTGTCCCAGAATACAATGTGCAACAATGAAAGTAGGTTTTCATGATAACATGGTCTAAATTGAGTGACCTTGTTATCCTCATCGTCACCATCATCTTCTTCTTCTTCATTGTAATCAGTTCTTCAGAAAATACCATAAATCTCACCCTAGTGTGAACTGGGACTTTCAACGATAAGATGGGAAAAGTAAATGAAAAGAAACAATCCTTTCAATTGAAATTCCCTTAAAAGTCATCAAAGAAAAGACAGAAGTAAATTTTCTCATGCAGAGATAGACTTGAAGCTTTAGACAATAAGATTCCAAAATGTAGCAGATGAAATTTGTGAAAATGAATTCAAGCGTAGACCCTCTGGTAAAATTTCTAAATTTGTGAATGGTGGAAAAAGTTTCTCAGTGTCTAGAAAGGGGAAAACATATCTACACAGGAACAAAAAAAGGTTGTCTTCTGACTTTACTGTACTAAATTCCAGAAAATAATGATAAGAGATGGGGTAAGAGGAATAAATAATTAACGAATTCTAGTACCACTAATGTAGAAAGAAACAGAGAAATTCTCAGCAATGCCTGCCCTCAAAATTATCCTGTACCCTTCTACCCACCCCCAAATTCTTTGGAGACAAGTTCTCCAGCCAACTTAATAATGAACAAAGAAATAAATTTTGGAAAAATTCATGAAATAAAACAAATTATGGAGAGAAATAACTTCAAGAAAACACAGAACCAAAATTGAATAAATATTGCTAACATAATGGTGACGCTTAATATAAATGTCAAAAGAATTATGAAATTAGGAGAAGATGGGAAAGGGTATGTCAAATCTTTTTTCTTATACTAGTTGATTCAAAAGACGTGATTTTATTTCTTGGTAGTGCTAAAGAAGTATAGGTTCCTTAATTTTTCTGTATAAAGTCAGTTACTATTAGAAATAAAATTGGGTATGTAACTTCCAAAACAGAAGGAGAATAAAGGTTGATACCTGGATGTGCCAGTCAATGTTCAATGGTTGTATGGGTGTTAACTCTTCTTCATAATTGTTCCATAAGGTAGGAGATGTCAATATCATCCCTAGTTTACAGATAAGAAAGCTGAGGGAGGGTGGGTTCCCAAGATCCTACAACTAGAAAGTAGAGAAATTAGAATTCAAACCAACTTATCTGGCTTCAAAGCATATATTCTGAACTACTGCATCACAAATGTTTAAACAACATAATAAAAAAGCAATAAAAGAATAGGCGAGAAAAGAGAAGGAGGAAAACTACAACAAAGCATTTTTTAAATGCACAAAATAAATTAGCAATTAGTAAAAAAGGAGGAGAAGGAGAAGAAGCAGGAGGAGGAGGAGGGCCTAAATTCCACCAATAAGAGATAAATACTTGGAGACTGAGTTTTGAAATCTATCTTAATTATATTTATACAATTTCTACATTTTACATGAAAAGGAAAGTATTAATTCTAAGGAAACCATGACAAGTTACAGATACATATTGTTATCCCACGAGCAATCCCTGAGAAAAATATAATGCAAAACTGTAGAGCTAAACACCCAAAACATCAATGGAAATGGGATATTAAAAATGTATTCAAATAATCCAAAAGAAGGCAGGGAAAGAGGAACAGAGAGAAAAAGAACCCAGAGGGTATGAACAGAAAGCACATAATTAAATGATAGACTTAAATCCACTGCAATTAAAAGACAAAGTTGGTCAGAATGGCTGAAAAAGCAAGACCCAACTAGATAGTGTTTACAAGAGACACACTTTAAATATAAATACACAGTTAGGCTGAAAATAGACAAATGAGAAACTTATGTACCATACAAGCAGTTAAGCATAAGAAGACTGCATTGGCTATATTAAATCCAAAAGAGGACTTAAAGACAATGAGTATTCCCAGCAAGTAAGAGACATAACTTCATAATGATAAAAGGAGAAATATATTCATCATAGGGACATAACAATCCTTAGTGGGTATGCATCCAATGATGAAGCTTAATATACACGAAGCAAAACGTGATGGGAAATTAAAGAGAGAAACAGGTAATTTCAAAAGCTTATTTGGGAAATTCTAACACTCTCTTTCAGCGATGGATAGGAAACATGAAGAGAGCAAAACAGTAAAAGCCTAGAAACTCTAAACAACTACCTCCCTGGTCAACATTTGTCCTTGTTTACTGTCTTCTGCAGAAACCCCTCTGAAGCATGGAGATGGTGAGCTAGCTCTGCTTCCTGATGGAAGAATGTTTCAATTAATGATGTGTACCATGGACCTAACAATGGCAGAAAGAAGCCCAACCCTAGCCCAGTGATTTTTCAACTCTTACTATGAATTAGAATCACTTAGGGAGCCTTTTAAACATACTGATGCCCAGACTCTGCACTCATGTACAGATTTAGCTATAATTTATCTGTGCAGGGGCCCAAGTATTGTTATTTTTAAAAATTTCCCCAGATGAATTTAATGGCTTGTGAGGGTGGAAAACCACTGTCCCAAATTATAAGGAAGTGGACTCTCTTACACTGGTGATGGGAATGCAAAATAGGGGATAACATATCAAGGATGTTAAGTACAAAAGTTTTTTAATTAGAGAAGTTGTGTGTTTTCAGAACAATCATGAATAAAAATACAGGATTCCCTTATACCACCCCACCACCATTTTGCATTGGTGCAATTGCATTTGTTACAATTGATTTTTCATACTTGTAGTACTAACTAAAGTTGATGGTTTAACTTAGGGCTCACTGTTTGTGTTGTGCAGTTCCATGGGTCTTCTTTAAAACTTTTATTCTTTTACCATATATGGAATCTAACATTTCCCCTTTTAATCATATTCAGATATGCTTCAGTGTTGCTAACTGCATTCACAACCTTGTACTACCATCACCACCATCCATCAGTAAAACGTTTCCATCATTCCAGATAGGAAACTTGTACACTTTTAAGTCTTAACTTTCCATTCCCTATCCCCACCCCATCCCCTGGTAAGTTATCTTCTGATTCTGTGAGTTTGCTTATTCTAATCTTTTCAAATCAGTGAGGTCATACAATATTTGTCCTTCTATGTTTGGCTTATTTCACTCAACATGGTGTCTTCAAGGGTCATCCATGTTATCATATGTATCAGGACTTCATTCTTTTTGAGGACCACATAATATTCCACTGTGTGTTTATACCTCATTTTATTTATCCATTCGTCAGTGGATAGACATTTGGGGTGCTTCCACCTTTTGGCAATTGTTAGCAATGCTGCTATGAACATCAGTGTGTAAATATCTGTTCTAGCCCCTTCTTCAATTCTTTTGGATATATATCTCATAGTATGATTACTAGATCTTATGGTAGTTCTATACCTAGCTTTTGAGGAACCACCAGACTGTCTTCCACAGTGGCTATACCATTTTACGTTCCCACCGCCAATGAGTGTTCTTATGTTGCCACATCCTCTCCAACACTTGATATTTACTGCTTTTTTTTTAAATAGCATTCATTCTCATGAATGTGAAATGGTATCTCATTGTGATCTTGATTGGTCTTTCCCTGATGGCTAATGATGTTGTACATCTTTTCATATGCTTTCTAGTCATTTGTGTATTTTCTTTGAAGAGATTTCTGTTAAAGTCTGTGGTAGTTAGATTCAGTTGTCAACTTGGCCAGGTGAATGTGCC
>PVIY010011025.1:9454-34312 GCA_004026745.1 Myrmecophaga tridactyla | reverse complement strand
ACCAGGTGAATGTGCCTAGTTCTGTTGCTGTGGACATGAATCAATGGTACGTGAACCTCATCTGTTGCTCATTACATCTGCAGTTGGCTAGGAGGCGTGCCTGATGCAATGAATGATGTTTGATTTAATTGGCTGGTGCTTAAATGAGAGAGTTCAACATAGCACAGCCCAAGTAGCTCAGCATACCTTATCTCAGCACTCACACCTCAGCCCAGGCCTTTGGAGATGCAGAAAGAAGTCACCCCAGGGAAAATTGTTGGAAAGCAGAAGCCTGGAGAGAAGGCCAGCAGAGACCATCCTGTGCCTTCCCATGTAAGAAAGAACCTCAGTGGAAAGTTGGCTGCCTTGCTTCTGAAGAACTAACAAAATAAATCCCCTTTTATTGAAAGTCAATCCATCTCTGGTGTGTTGCATGCCGGCAGCTAGCAAACTAGAACAAAGTCTTTTGCCCATTGGGTTGTTTTGGCTTTCTGTTGTTAATTTGAAAGATTTCTTTTTAAATTGTAGATTTTGACTCTTTGTTGGCTATGTGGTTTTCAAATAAGTTCTCGCATTGTGTAAGTTTTCTTTTTACTTTCATGATAAAGTCTTATTTTTGATGCGTTCCTATTTATCTTTTTGTTGTTGTTGCTTGTGTTTTAGGTGTGAAATCTAAGAAACCATTTCCTAACACGAAGTCCTGAAAATGCCTCCCTACACTTTCTTCTAAGAGTTTGATAGTTCTAGCTCTTACTGGTTTTTGATAAATTTTGAGTTGACTTTTATATATGGTGTGAGATGGGAGGTTTTCTTTTTTTTTGCAAATGGAGATCCAGTTTTCCTAGCCCCATTTGTTGATGAGACTATTCATTTTAATGGAGTGGTCTTTGGCCTCTTGTCAAAAATCAGTTGGCTGGGGCAGGCCACGGTGCCTCAGTGGCAGAGTTCTTGCTTGCCATGCCAGAGACCCAGGTTTGATTCCCAGTGCCTACCCATGCAAAAAAAGAAAAAAGAAAAAATTAGTTGGCTGTAAATAAGAGAAATCTCAGTTCTATTCCATTGCTCTATATGTCTGTCCTTGTGCCAGTAACAGGTTGTTTTGATTACTGTGACTTTATAATACATGATAAGATGGGAATGTGTGAGTCCTCCAACTTCATTCTTCTTTTTAAAGATAGCTTTAGCTATTAAGGGCTCCTTACCCTTCCATATAAATCGAATGATGGGCTTTTCCATTTCTGCAGAGAAAGTTGTTGGAATTTTTATTAGATTGGATTGAAACTATACATTGTAATATTGTAATATTGACATCTTAATGACATTTAGTCCTGCAATCCATGAACATGGGATAACCTTCCCCTTATTTAGGTCTTCTTTAATTTCTTTCAGCAATGTTTGTAGTTTTCTATGTACAAGTCCTTTACACCCTTGGTTAGATTTATTCCTAGATATTTGATTCATTTAATTGCTATTGTGAATGACTTTTTTTTTCTTGATTTCATCTTCTGATTGTTCACTGCTTGTATATAGAAACATTACTGGGTTTGGAGGTTGATATTGTACCCCACCACTTTGCTGAATTCATTTAGTAACTCTAGGAGCTCTGCTGTGTACTTTTCAGAATTTTCTGTATGTAGGACCATATCATCTGCAATAGGGAAAGTTTTACTCCTTCCTTTCCAATCTGGATGACTTTTATTTCTTTTTCCTGTCTAATTGCTCTGGCAAGAACTTCCACTGCAATGTGGAATAACTCAGTGGTAACAGTGGGCACCCTTTCCTTGTTCCTGATCTTAGAGGGAAAAAATTCGGTCTTGCACCTTTCAGTGTGGGTATGAGTGGTTATGAGTTTTTCATGCCCTTTATCATGTTGAGGAAGTTTCTTCTATTTGTAATGTTCTAAATGTTTCTATCAAGAAATGGTGCTGTATTTTGTCAAATGCCTTTGTGGCATCAGTTGAAATGATCATGTAGCTTTTTAATCTTCATTCTGTTAATGTGAGGTATTGCATTAGTTGATTTTCTTATGTTCAACCAAACTTGCATGCAAGGGATAAATCCCACTTGATTAGGGTGTATAATTCTATTAATATGTTGGTGGATTTGGTTTGCTGGTATTTTGTTGAGGAATTTTGCATCCATATTCATAAGAGACATTGGTTTGTGGTTTTCTTTTGTTGTAGTATCTTTATCCAGCTTTGGTATGAGGGTGATGTTGGCCTCATAAAATGAGTTAGGGAATGTTCTCTCCTCTTTCAATTCTTGGAAGAATTTCAGTAGAATTGGAGTTCATTCTTCTTGAAATGTTTTGTGAAATTCCCCTGTGAAGGCATCTGGTTCTGGGCTTATCTTTATTGTGAGATTTTTGGATACTGATTCAATCTCCTTATTAGTAATGAGTTAGTTGAGCTCTTTTGTTTCATCTTGATTCAATATAGGTAGTTTGTGTGTTCTAAGAATTTGTCAGTTTCATCTAGATCATCTAATTTATTGGCATGCAATTGTTCATAGTATCCACTATAGTCTTTTTTTATTTCAGTGGGATAGGTAGTAATGTCCCCCTTTACACTTCTGATTTTCATTATTTGTAGCCTCTCTTTTTTCTCTGTCAGTCTAGTTAAAGGTTTGTAGATTTTGTTGATCTTGCCAAAGAACCAACTTTTGGTTTTACTGATTCTCTATATTGCTTTTTTGTTTTGTTTTATTTTCTATTTCATTTCTCTCTGCTCTAATTTTGTTTTTTCCTTCCTTCTCCTTGCTTTGGTATTAGTTTGCTTTTCTTTTTCTGCTTCTTCCAGTTTTGAGGTTAGGTTAGGGTACAATGAATATCTCAATAAGATAATGTAGATATGTGTTTTACATAAAAGATGCACATGATAAAGTTAGTGAGAAATTTAGGTTGCAAAATGGACTATAAACTATCTTATTTGTGAAATATATACATATATTTGTGAAGTATACACACACACACACACACTTACCGATCTGCACATACAAAACATCTTAAAGGACATCAAAATGTTAACCATATTTGTTTCAAGGTAGTGATATTTTAATTTTAATGATCTTCTTCTTGGTTCTAATGTGTATAAAACGAATATGCATTTTTTGCATGTAAAGAAACAAAAGTTAGAAAAGAAAATCCAACTCACCCTGATTATGGTATCCACTCTTAAATGAGGGCAGCCTTTCATCTGGCTACTCTAATCCTTAAAAGAGGGTCAAATGGATTATCATTCATGCTGGTCAAAAATTAGAACTTAGAAAAGCTCTGTGAAAGAGTGTGGGAACTGCTCCATTACCTTAGGTGAAAATCAAACAAGGGAGAATCCCTTTGATCCATGGATGCCCATTTCTTTCAGCTTCCTTTGGGTGGATCTGGAAGGCAATGATTAGACAGGGTGAGGCCAGCTTGCACCCACCTGCTGTCTTTTCCAAGGTGTGGCTGGGATTGTGCGTACCGTCTAAATTTACCTCCAATTATCCTTCCACCTGTGAATCCATCTTCCTACAGATGGAAGGAATTTAGGCAGGCCCAACCAGAAGAAATGGAAAGAATGCAGAGTTTGTGGTTCTCCACTCCTACCCTTTCCTCCATATCATCCCTCCCTCTTTTTTTATGTTCATAGTTTAAGGGAACCTCAGATTCTCTCTTTCCTGCTGCAAGAAACGCAATCTAAATATCTCATTCTTGTTAAAGCACTAGTATGTATTTTTTTGAGGGAGGAACAGACTGAGCAGCTGTGATCACAAAGAAATGAGTCCTAGAAGAATTTCAAGTACCAACTTATAGGACAGGCAAAGAAGGTCCATAAAGTCTATAACATCTGGAACTCTGGACCCACAGTTTCAGCAGGAAAAAAGTGGGAAATACAAATGCCAAGTGGAGCCAATTACTATTAGGACTTTATCCTTTAAGAAAACTTTTACCTCCAGGGAAAATCTTCTAATGATTTTGAAAAACTAAGGGATAAAAACATTTTCTAAAAGAACTCTAAAAGTGGAGCTCAGAACCTCTGCACTCTCAGATAAACCCATCTCCTCACAATCAGGGAAAGAACACATTCCAGTAAGTCAAAAAAGCAGCCAGACAATCTTGATTCTACATCTAAATTATTTAACCATCTCCTTGCAATGGTACTATCATCATGAGGTATGTTTCCCACAAAACAGTCTGGGAAATATTCCTTGATTCCAGGTCACCCAGCAAAGATCTGAAGGTGGTGGTAGGTCAGAATAACCTGTTCATTCTCCATCACAGGACAACAGTTTGCTCTTAAAGGAGCTGAAAAGCACAGTTCTTTCTGCCCTCTTCCTGTTTCACTGCAGCCAGGGTGATGGGTGCTTGTCAATACCATCCTCCAGTGACTGATTAGTTTAGTCTCCAATCCCTGTGCGGTAATCATTTGTCACAGGGCAATCTGGAATGACACAAAATATAGCGCCCTTGTGACTCCTCACTCTCCAGCACTTGCTGACAGCAAATGAAAATGACACTGCCTGGCAGGACCAGTCATAACTCAACCTCATTTTCCAGAAAACCTTCATGAGGCACTATAGAATAATGAAATGCATGCTTCTTAAGAGGTTACAACAGAGATATGGCCATTGTACGTTCCAATAAGTCTGTCCAACAGATGATCAGTTCACCTAGAAGTATGGTCTACATATATGATGGTGTAACTTAAACAAATGAGTTCAATGCAATATGACTCTTTAGTCATAAGCCCAAAGGTGATTAAAAATACCTGAACTGGTAGTGGTTTTGAGTAATAAGAAAAAAACTGTTTTCCATGCTCAACTTAGTCTGCCATCCCTCTTGAACAACTAAAAAGAATTTGCATCTGAAATGATGATGATGACAATTATATTGCTGATGATATCCCAAGTTATAGAATGTGCTGTTCTCTGCAAAATGATTTCACATTTATTTTTCATTTAATCTTTATAAGAAACTCTGTGAAGTAGATAATGTAGGTAAATTATGCTTTTTTTTTTTTCAGACAAGGTAACTGAATGTCAATACTTAACTCAACATTGTGCAGCTTCTTGAAGGATTGGGGGAGTGAAGCAGGTGGGAAACTAAAACCAGGTCTCTTGATAATCTGTCTCCCAGTCTCCTTGCCAAGCTGTGTTGCTGTGATAGCTTAGAATAGGAACTTGACTCAAGTCCTTCCCATTTTACAAATCATAGAATAAATTCAACTTTATTAGTCTTAAAGCAGGGTTTGCAAACAATAGACCTGTACAAAATGAAGCAAAGTAGAATAACTTGGCCAAAAATCAATTTTACACTTATTGAGAAAACAGGTTAAGGGATAGGTGAATTATTTATTTCTTGAGTAAAAATTTTAAAATATTTATGGAACACTTACTATATAACAGTCACTGAGTTAGGTATTAGGGCACAAAGACCCTCTCAAGGAATATAATCTAGGGGTGAGGTGGGCTTAATATCAATCTGTAAATATTAAGAAAATGGGGGACGTATATGAATATTTCGCACATGTAGTTCATAGCCCACAGTGATGTAAACATTTGATCATTGACCAGTTAATGGAATTGAGGGAGACAAATGGAAAAGTCCAATTTCCAAAGGAGACAAAATTAGAACCTAAGTCACAGAAACCATAGAAAATCCATGAAAGACAGCCCTGCTTTTAGCTTCTCTTCCATATTCTAGTATGCAGAGGCTTTTGGCTTTGAAAATAGTGCCCAAGGCCAGGTTACACATCCCTCCTCTGTACACTCAGATATTCATCTATCTTCCTCACAAACTATAAGCTGCATCTTGTTTATCTGGCATCCCTAACATCTAATCTAATGCTTGGCACATAATGGGATTTTTAACTCAAAATATAATTTACATTCCATATAATTCACCCATTTAAAGTGTACAATTCAGTGTGGTTTAGTATATTCAGAAAGTTGCATAAACATCATCACTATCTAATTCAAGAACATTTCATCACTCCCAAAGAAACTCCATACTCTTTAAATGTCACTCCCATTTTCCCTTCCCCCAGGTCTAGGCAAGCACTAATCTACTTCCTCTATAGATTCATCTATTCTGGACATTCTAGGTAAAAAGAATCAAACAATATGTGGCCTTTTGTTTCTGGCTTCTTTCAATCAGCATAAGGTTTTCAAGGATCATCTATGTCGTAGAAGTATCAGCATTTTATTCCTTTTTATAGTGAGTAATATTCCATTGTATGGATAGACCACATTTTTTTGATCCATTCATCTATTGATGGACATGTGAATTGTTTATACCTTTTGATTATCTCAAAAGATGTCAAGATATATTTGTTGAATAAATTAGTGACCTTCTAAATGTTCAAGTCATAAGTTAAATGGCTAATAAACATGAAAACCATTCAACCTCATTAGTAATCAGAGAAATAAAAAAACAATGCAATGTTATTTTCCAGTTATCAGGTTAGCCAAGACTTTCCAGCTCTAATTGGAATGGTCGTTGTTCATGGGCAGGTGGCAATCAAGCACTGGTGATGAAAGTGCAAATTGGTAGGAGTATTTTGAAGCACTTGATGAGTCCTATAAGAGCCTTGACTTGTTCGTATATTTTTGACTCTCCTAATTCTCTATCTGAAAGCAAGACTAAGAATCTAAAATAAAATACAGGAAAAAAGCTTTACCTGTGAAGATATGCATTTATAATAATGAAATATCAAAAACATACCTAAATATCCTGCAATAATGGAATGTTTAAAGAAGATCCAGTAGATATGTATAGCTAAATGGTATTTGGTCATTAAAAATCACTTTTCAGAGCAATGACATCAGAAAGTGTAATTAATATCAAGTGAAACCAGGTATGGTATGGTTGATCTCAAATATCTGGAAAATTCATAGAAAAAAAGGGAAAGAGGAAATACACAACAATTAAATATGAATTTTTCTGAAAGGTGATATTATGGATGATTTTTATTCACAAGGATGAAAAAAAAGAGGAAAAACTTTGCCATAACTCAAAACTGTGTTTTGAGTTTAGATACTTTTTATGTATATGTTGCTTCACTCCCCTTTTAAAATGTAACTCTGAAGGGCAAAGGGATATCTTAAGTAGTGTCTTTTCTGTATCAGGCATGCAACGTGTATTTTGTGAATTAATTTTTAAAAAATAGTATTTTCACTTTTATTAGACTCCATTTAACCCATTCAGCCATGTACACATTGAATAGGTATTTCTAATAATAGTTGAAAGCAAGGTAAGGGGATTTAAAAAAATTAATCAATATAAGTTTCTGCAATTCTTTTCAAAAGGGTCATCTCAAAAGTAGTTAAAAGAATTGGTGACCAGCTTTATCCACTGCCTCAAGAAATTGCTGGAATTAACGGCATGCTGGGAAACATTAGCTATTAAGCAACATTGTACATGGATGCAGTGACAGAGGCAAATGGCTAATAAGTCACCTATGGGGATGACATAAGTTCACACTTAGTACTTTTTCCAAGGTCAAAGGTGTGTTTTCATCTTAACCCCGTGAGCAAAGGGGCAAATAGGAGAAGGCATTCTCTTCATTGGAGGAAAATTAATGGTCTTTCTGTTCATGCAACTGTTGCAAAAGTTGCAAGTTTGTCAAAAGTTTTAAATGCAGTTGTGCAAGCATCTTTTTTCCATTACATTCAAATACTCAAGTCACTTTTGGGGAAAATATATTCCCACATGGTCTTAATTCACTTCTAGTCAACTTATCAAAACATTATCCTTTAAGATTCATTTTAAATCCAGAAAATGATATGAGCTTCTCCTAGGCTGGTATTAGTTCTTCCTATAAACAAGTTCTTTCAATTACTGGTTTTGCACGCCCTTCAACTTTGCATGTATTTGTGTGACTTAAGTTTAGGTCAAAATTGAAAACCTTTGAATTTGAGCTGCAGGCATTATTCGTATAATTCAGATGTAAGTATCTGTGTGGTTCAAATCATCTCAAGTAGAGAATGGTCTGAAATGACATACTTTATTTTTTGTTCGTACACAAATGGCTGAGTTAGCACCTTAACTCCTTCTACTTACATAGCAAAGTCAAATTTTAGCTAGCTTTGCAAAACAATAATAGTTAAAATTAATTACAATAATTTACTATATGCTGGGCCCTGTGTATGCAGGGTTTTCTTTTAGTTTTCACAAGAGAATAAGAGGGAGATATTGAAAAACCTCATGCATCTCATACCCTTTCTCTCCCTCTCATTGACCACTAGTATTTCAATTTACCCAATTTATTTTACCACTTACCCTGCTATTATTTATTTATTTACTTTTTATCCATATATTTTTACTCATCTGTCCATACCCTGGATAAACGGAGCATTAGACACAAGATTTTCACAATCACACAGTCACATTGTAAAAGTTACATCATTATACAATTGTCTTCAAGAATCAAGGCTACTGGAACACAGCTCAACAGTTTCAGGTACGTCCCTCCAGCCACTCCAATATACCATAAACTAAAAATATATAATGCCTAAGAATAACCTCCAGCATGAGTTTTTTCTTTTTTCTTTTTATTTCTTTTTCTGGAGTGATGGAAATGTTCTAAAAATGATCATGGAGATGAATATACAACTATGTAATGATATTGTGAGCCATTAATTGCACACTATGTGTTCTAGTTTGCTAGCTGCTGGAATGCAATATACCAGAAATAAAATGGCTTTTAAAAAGGAGAATTTAATAAGTTGCTAGTTTACAGTTCTAAGGCTGAGAAAATGTTCCAATTAAAGCAAGTCTATAGAAATGTCCAATTTAAGGCATCTGGGGAAAGATAACTTGGTTCAAGAAGACCGATGACGTTCAACATTTCTCTCTCAGCTGGAAGGGCACATGACAAACATGGTGGCATCCACTGGCTTTCTTGTGGCTCTACCAAAAAAGGGACTCTCTCCAAAATGTTTCAACTTTTAAAGGATTCCAGTAAGCAACTCCACCTTCAATGGGTGGAGACACACCTCCATGGAAAACATCTAATCAAAAGTTACCACCCACAACTGGGTGGGTCACTTCTCCATGGAAACAATCAAAATGCTCCCACCCAGCAATATTAAATAAGGATTAAAGGACATGGCTTTTCTGAGGTCCACCACAGATTCAAACTGGCACACCATATATGGACGGCATATGTGTGAAGATTTGTCAGTAAAAATATTTTTTTAAAAGGGAGATACTGTTTTTTACTTCATTTGGTAGATTAAAAATCTAAGAGAAAAATAATATCTCTATACAAAAAGTCCTGCCTAAGAATATTCATAGCAGCTGTATTTAGAATAACCCCAAAATGGAAAGAGCCCAAATGTCCACCATCAGGTGAATGGATAAACAAATTGTGATGTTTTCATACAAGGGAATTCCAGTTAGTGACAAAAAAGAGAATGAATCATTGATACATGTTACAATATAGGTGAATCTCAAAAACATTTTGAGCAACAATGCCAGGAAAACAAATACATATGGAATGATTCTATTTATATGAAGTTCTAGAACAAGTAAAACTAATCTACAATGATAGAAATTACATCTTTGGTTGACTCTGGACAGGTGGCTATTGATTGGAAGAGACAGGAGGGATCTTTAGCAAGTGATGGAAAGGTTCTGTATCTCAATGGCCGTGTCATTGGTGAATGTTTTGCCAAAACTCATTGAACAGTACCCTTACAATGCATTTTACTTTATTATAAAAATCACATTTCAACCTCTTTTGTTGCTCAGAAGTGGCCTCTCTCTCTCTAAGCCAAACTGCAAATAAACTCATTACCTTCTCCCATACGTGGGACATGAGTTTTAGGGGTTATAAGTCTCCCTGGAAATGTGGAACTTGATTCCAAGGGATGAGCTTGATCCAGGCAGTATGGGATTGACAATGCCTTCTTGACCTAAAGGGGGAAAAGAAATGTAACAAAATAACATTTCAGTGGCTAAGAGATTTCAAATAGAGTCAGGGGTCATTCTGGAGGTTACACTTATATATTCAGCCATATATTGCAAATTGACACAGTATGCCAAGCCCCAACCAACAGTATTCCTGAAAACCCTAAAGACTACCCTGGACTGTATCTAATACTCTACAAAAGTTTGCTTATTAGTTTATTTTTCAGAAACTTAAAACCTCCAGATTGTTCCTATGCCAGATAAGCCCTGAAACCCAGAGGTATCACTCTCTCCAAGAACATCAACCAGTTTCATTCCTCTGCCCCATAATGGTGACATCCCTTTCCAGCATGAAGAAGTTAAAATGATCATTGTCCAGATATCCCTGAAGATGGAGAGAATGATCAAATGAGAGAAAATAATTGTAACTGAGAAATTAGGTTCTAACAAATGATTATGGTTACGGACTTATTTTATAGGTATTTCTTTTTAGTTTCTAGTGTATTAGATAGAACAGCCAGAAGGAAATACATGAAATTGTGGAACTGTAAACTATATTATACTTGAAATTTCCTCTAAAACTACTTGTCAAACAGCACTTTGAACTTTATTACTTTTCTATATATATAGTATTTTTGACATAAAAAATGCTTTAAAAAGTCTATCCCAATAAACTAAAGAACAACAACAAAAAATCACAACTCAAATGTTTAGAAAGGGCAGCGGCAAATGGATAGATAATAGATTGATCAATTGATAGATTATAGAAATAGATATATAGGTGAAAGATAGATAGATAGATAGATAGATAGATAGATAGATAGATAGATAGATAGATGATAGGTAGGGCTTAATAGTTTGGGGGGGTTAAAGAAAGTTTAGAAATTTGTTCATGGTTATACAATTATGGTGAAAAAAGAATCTGAACAGAATTTTAACACAAGCAGCCAGGACCAGGCTCATCCTTAGGAGTCATGCCAGCCCAAGGAAATGGAACCCAAAGAGACACAACAGCTTTGCCATTGTTCAACACCAAATTTCAACACAAGCAGAATTTTAACACAAGCAGTCTGATTCTTTGCCAAAGAGTTCATGAAAAAATCCACAAGTACATTTGACAGTCACTACATGCAATACATTTTCCTAGCTGATGTAGGGAATAAAGAAGTTCAATTAAATGAATTAATATGTCTAAAGTGCTTATACCAGCATCTGGCATATAGTAAGAGCTCAAAAGTATTAACCACCACAATTACTATAAGCATAAGATACAAGCTTTGCCCTCAAGGCAACTACAGGTACCTGGGAAAACAAGTCCCAGGTAAAATTAAAACATTAATTCAACAAACAAGTATGCAAGAATTATAATTTAGTGTAAAAAATGGTACAAGGGACCACATAAAGCCAAGACTAGAAACTCAGTGTACTTAGTAGCTTAAAAAAACAAAAGTAGGAGTGTGGAACACCAGAGAATATAGACCCATTGAATGGTGCAGCTGCTCAGTGCCAACCTATCGTTGCCATGTGAATGGAGATGCCAACCCAATATTGCCAAATCTGTTTTAAAAGCACCCAGAAATGTAGATTTTTATGTGAAATCTCCTATTTTTAAATGCCGGTCACTCATTCAATGCTTGAAAAAGTGCATGACTTACTAAACTTGCCCTAAAGAAGAATCTTAGGAGCCGCCTAAACAACTGCCTCCACTTTCTCCTTCCTACCCACAAGTAATTTCCATTATGAAATGCAACCTAGAGAGGTGAAGAGACTTGCCCAAGGTCACCCAAACAGAGGTAGAGCCAGGAATTCAACCAACAGAAATTTGGTGTTGAACAATGGCAAAGCTATTGTGTCTCTTTGGTTTCCATTTCCTTGGGCTGGTCTAGAAAGGAAAGCTCCAGGATGAGGTGAGCTTGGAGTAGGATTTAGATGGAAGTACTATGGGTGAGGGAGGTATGGGAAAAGTACCAACAGGCATAAAGTTCAAAACATCTTTGATTGACACTAAACTCCCTCCAGTAAAAGTCTTGAAATGGCATTGCTATTAAGAGTCCTGGGAGCCACAAAAGCTGTGTCCTCTGTACCACCCTTCATGGGGGTCTGGAAGGTTTACCTAGCTGAGTGACTAAATGAAAGTGAAAAATGGACTTTGGGGAGGGCAAAAGTTGCCACGATTTCTTGGGCTGGATTGCTCAAGCAGCCCCAACTCCATGAATCTGCTCCCCATGCTGCCCTTTCAAAGGCAAGGAGGATTATATCTGCTGAAGAGATTCCTGTTTTGTCCTCTTTTCTTGTAGATTATTTTCTTTGAAATCATTCATTATTTGAGTATTTACTATATCCTGGACACTGTGCTGAACCCTGGGATTCAACATTGACCATCAACAGACATGTTCTCCTCCCTCATGAAGTTTAAGAGTTTGTCTATGGAAACAGGCAAATATGTCAAATAAATGTAAAAGTACAATGTAATAAGACCAATAAAGAGGCACTGCATGTATTAGGAGAGCATCTGGGAGGAGGATTTAATCTAGTCAAGGAGATGAGGAGAGAAGACCTCCCTGAGGAAGTGATGAATCATTGACTGTCAAATCTGAGAAGGCATTTATTTTAAAAAGCAGTGAGAAGAGAGAAAAATATTCCAAGCAGAGGAAACAGCTGCAGTGGTGTGTGAGATCCAGTTCATTCTGTCTTTCAAGAGCTAGCTGCTAAATTTTCAGGAATTTTGTGAGCCAGTTGATGTCACATTGGGAATATTTACACTATGGAAATTGGCAGATGCTACAAAGCAGGTATTTTTTTTTGGAGGAAAAGGTATTTTCTTTTTCAGAGAGGCAGTTTTTTTTTTATTAGAGTAATGATAGGTTTACAGAAAAATCATGCAGAAAATACAGAGTTCCCATTTAACCCCACCCCCCATTATTAACACCTTGCATTAGTGTAGTGCCTTGGTACAATTAATGAAAGAATATAATTAAAATTAGACTACTAACTATAGTCCATGATTTACATTAGGGTTCCCTGTTTGTATTGTACAGTCCTATGTTTGTTTTTTGTTTTTAAATTTTTATTTTAGTAATATATGTACAACCTAAAATGTCTCCTTTTATATTCACATCTATTATTTGGTGTGATTAATTACATTATCACCACCCATTACCAAAATTTTCCCATTACCCCAAATAGAAGCTCTATACAATTTAAGCATTATCTTCCCATTCCCTGACCCCACCCCAGCCCCTAGTAAACTATATTCTAATTTCTGACTCTGTGAATTTGCTTATTTTAATTATTTCATACATCAGTGGGATCATGCAATCTCAGTCTTTCTGTGTCTAGCTTATTTCATTGCCAGGACATCACCTAAACCTAAAGCTTTGTGACTAGAAGGAGCTGACACCATATGAAGGGCATTAAGAAAATTTAGTGCCTAGAGTAAAAAAGTGAGGAGGAGAGCAACAGGAGATGAAACAGAGAGTTACGTAGGAGCTGGAGTCTGAATAATGATGAAGGCCTTGTTAGAGATTTTAGTCTTCCCTCTTATGGGCAATGGGAAGCCATTAAAGTGTTTATAAGAAGAATAAATGCTTAAGCAAATAGTTGTTTTTGATAAGATCCATTTGGGTGCACTTTGGGGAGTGGAGTAGAAGAAGGCAAAAAAAGATGTGGAGTACCCTTTAGAGGACAGTAAGTAGTTCAGGAAATAGATATAAATAGCTTCTACTGGGGGTTGGCAGTAGAAATAAAGAGACATGAACAGATTAATGGTAGTAAAGATATAAAAATCAATACCGTTTGGTGAAGGACTGCATAGGGAAATGAGTTGAAATGAATTTCAAGTCTGGATTTCATATCTTCATAACTGGATGATGGTTACAAAAATAAGAACTATCACAAAAATAGGAATAATGATAGAAGATCCACATATTTGGTGGCAAAGAGAAATACAATAATTGCTTTGGGATGTGTTTGGCTTCAGCCAGAGGGCATGAGGGCTAAGACATCTAGGCTGCAGGTAAAAATTCGAGAGTCATACTAAAGAGATCATTGAAAGTATGAGCATAGATAAATATAGTGAGGGAGTATGTACTGAGAAGAGAATTAGACTTAGAACTAGTACATAGTACTAGTATTAGACTTAGAACTTAAGAAAATTCCCACATCTAAAGGTTTTGTCAGGGAGAATGAGCCTGCAAAGGAGACTGAAAAAAGAGCAACCAGAAATCTATTTGTTTCACCAAGAAGTCACGCCTTGGTTTAGCAAGTGCTATTATAATGGACAGACAGAGGCAAATGGCAGATTGAGGATACAGAACCCATGAATATGGAGAACTCTTTCAAGAAGTTTGGTTGAGATGGATAGGGACAAGGGATTCAAAATGCCACTAAAAAAAGAAACATGGAAGAACAATAAGAATGTAAAAAACAAAACAAATGTTTAAAAACCCATTGGGATGGCCCAAGTTGAGAAAGAGAGCCTAAATATGCAAGGAGATGAGGTAAGATATTTGGGGAATGGAAGTGGAATCCACAGGAAGTGGGACTAGAACTCTAGGACACCAAGGGGATGAAAGGTGATATAGGCACTGATGGATAGAAGTTGAACAGTTCAGACCCAAAACCTCTCTTATGGTTTGTATTGCCTCTGTTATAGACTGAATTCCTTCACTCTTCACCCAGGGGAAAAAAAATTGGACTAAATGCCTTCTCTGGTTCCCCCTGAAAAGGCTTTGAACCCATAACTCTGTGTGAATTGAATTTCCCTGATCTTGAGGATATCAGTCCCTGAGAACCAAAAATGAACAATTTTCTCCAATGCCTTCATTTTAATACGTTCTGTGAATATATATTAGGCATCCACACTGCAGCATTCAAAGATAAACAAGACAGCCCCTGGCCTAGAGGAAGAAATGGAATGAAAATATTTACACAATTAACTGTAATGTAGTTTCAAGCACTGCAACACAACTCCAGGTTCCCAGAGGAGGAAGCTGTTCTTTACAAGGCCAGGAAAATGATCCAGGTCTCCACACTCCCAATAGAATGCCTTCCTCACCATACATACATAATTCTGCTCTTGTTATCCCACAAAAAAATTTGCTGTATAAATCCATGTGCAGAAGCCACAGAGATAATATAATCTTTCAGCCTCCTTGTTAATACCCTACCATTGCTAATCCAAAATCAACACTTAGATACCCTATTGGCTGAGAACTATATGATTTGGATTCTGGTACAAACCATTCATTTCCCTTTAAACATGAGTTTGGAAACCATTAAACAGTAGTCGGCCATGGCCCCACATTTATTATTCCCTAGAACAATTCTACCTTAGCTATGCCTAACAAGACCACAGAATTAACCACATTTTTGCCTGTTTATTTTGTTGTTGTTGCTGCCTCTTTTGTAATTCTAACCCACTAGTTAGAAGTAACCAAAATGTTTTACTTGACCAATTTCCAGTTCTAAGTCTTTTATCTTCTGGGTTGAACTTCAACAGACGGTTAAGAAGTAAAAATTTTAGGCATTGACATTTGGACATCATATGAAGTAAAAATCTATTTTTAGATGGGTGGAGGTGGCCTAAAGGTATATCAGTTGACAAATGGAAGAGCCAATTGTGGTGTTCACATATGATGGAATTTTGAATGGCTGCAGTAAGGAATGAAGTCGTGAGGGATGCAACTAGGTGAGTGAAACTTGAGGACTTTATGTTGAGTGAAATGAGCCAGAGATGAAAGGACAAATATTGTATAGTCTCACTAATATAAACCAAATACAATGAGCAAATTTTGAGAATTGAATTTGGGAGCATAGTTTACCAGGGGATAGAAAGAGGGCAGAGATTGGGCAATTGCCAATTAAGGAGTACAGAATGTGAAATAAGGTTGATTGTAAAGGTTCCTAGATTATAAACTTTTTTGGCAGTTACATCTATTCCTGAGTTCTAAATGTTATTTCTAAATTCTGAGATGCTTTGCTCTTTATATATAACTTGGTAGTTTCCTGGAACTTTGGGTAACTGTGTGACACCTGAGACCAGAGTTCTGCAGCTCTGAAAGTCAGAATTGCCCCATACAGCAATTGTTAGAGAAGATGAGAAAGAGATCAGACTTCAATTAGAGATATGAATGAAGCTGCTCTGGGTAGGACAAAGGTAAATCTGAATAGAGGGTAAAAGATGATACTGTCTGTGTTTTAAAATGTCAACTTCTGTATGTGACCAAAGGAAGAGATTATTATTTGGTCTAAAATTTAAATTTTCCGTAGCGCATTATCTAATTTAACCTGTTTGATCTGTTTATTTAAACAACATAATTACATGGAACCTAGCATCAGGAAAGAGATCTTGGTATTCTGTACAATATATCGTAATACCCCTATACATTCCAGAATATTTGGGACAGTGTTTTGGTTTGGTAAAGCTGCCAGAATGCAATATACCAAAAATGGATTAACTTTTACAAAGAGGATTTATTAAGTTACAAATTTACAGTTCTAAGGCCATGAAAATGTCTGTTTTAGGCATTAAGAGGGAGATGCCTTCTCTGAGGAAAGGCTGCTAGTATCCTGGGTTCCTTTCTCACATGGAAAGGTTCATGGTGATGTTTGTTTGTCCTTCTTTCTTGGATCCTGGTTTCAAAATGGATCTCTCAGTTTCTGTGGGTCTTTCTTGCTTCTCCTGGGGCATTTTCTTTCTCTCTTAGCTTCTCTGGACTTTTGCTGTCTTCTATTCTCTCACAGAAAACTCCAGTAAAACATTAAGACCCATGTTAAAGAGGCTGCATCACATCTCCAAAGAAACAACCTAAGTAAAAATCTCTACCCCAATAGTTTTGCACCCACAGGGATGGATTAAAACAACAAAAGATTTCCTGGGGTACATAATAGATTCAAACCAGCACAGGCAGAAAATAAAAAAGTATTTACAAAGTCCCCTTAAGGGACTAAGGAAAAATGTGCAACTATGAAACTTCCTCACCTGGGGAATTCCTGATATTGTCTCAAGCATTAGGGACTTCCAGTGTAATAAGCCAAGCCCTCGCTCTTGTGGCTTTCCCACGTGAAACTTTTTCCTGCAAAGGATAGGCTAAGCCTACTTATAATTATGCCTAACAATCACCCTCAGAGAACCCTTTTTGTTGCTCAAATGTGGCCTTTCTCTTTAAGCCAAACTCTGCAAATAACCTCACTACCCTCCCTCCTACATGGGACATAACTTCCAGGGGTGTAATCTCCATGGTAAGGTGCATGACTCCTAAGGATGAGCCTGGCCCTGGCATTGTGGGATTGACAATGCCTTCTTGACCAAAAAGTGGGAAAGAAGTGAAATAAAATAAGATTGCAATGGCTAAGAGATTTCAAAAAGAGTCCAGAGGTCATTCTGGAGGTTACTCTTATGCAAGCTTCAGCCAGCTATTGCAAACTGCCACGGCATGCCAAGCCCCAACCAACAATTTTTATGAAAACCCTAAAGTATACCCTGGGCTCTATCTAAGACTCTACAGAAGTTTTCCTTATTAAGTTTATTTTTCAGAAATTTAAAACTTCCAGACTGTTCCTATGGCAGACAAGCTCTGAAATCCAAAGGTACTAGTCTCTCCAAGAATATCAACCAGCTTCATTCCTCTACCCCGTAATGTCAACACGCATTTCCAGCATGAAGAAGTTAAAATGATTATTGCCCAGATATCCCCAAAGATTGAGAAAATGACCAAATGAGAGGGAGGAGATGTAACTGAGAAATTAGGTTCTAACAAATGATTATGACTATGGATTCATTATATAAATATTTCTTCTTAGTTTCTTATGTATTAGAATATGTAGAAGGAAATACCTGAAATTGTTGAGCTGCAACCCTGTAGCCTTGATCTTTGATGATGATTATATAACTATGTAACTTTTATCGTGTGACCACATGAATGTAAAATCTTGTGATTGACACTCCCATTATCGAGTGTATGGGTAGATTAGTAATGAAATAAATGCAAAAAATATGATAATGAGAGGGGAAAAGGGGTATGGGATATTTTGGGTTTTCTTTTTTCTTTTCAGTAATTTTTTATGAGAATAACCATCCAAAGTTTATAGTCAGTGGTTAGAACATATTTCAGACTTTGATATGGGTTACAATTTCACAATTTTAAGTTTTTACTTCTAGCTGCTCTAAAATATTGGAGACTAAAAGAGATATCAATTGAATGATTCAGCATTCATATTCATTTGTTAAATCCTATCTTCTCTGTATAACTCCACCATCACCTTTGATCTTAACATACCTCTCTTTGAGGTGGCTTGGACTATGGCAATTCTAAATTTTTTATATTGGACGGGCCTGTCACTAATAAGAGTAGGGAGATGGAACTATCTGATGTTCTGGAGGGGCTGGGCCAGGTTTTAGGACTTATCTGGACCAGGGAACCATCTGGAGGTTGTAGATTTCTGGAAGTTACTCTGTTGCCTGGAACCCTTATGGAATCTTATAAATTGCCCTGGGTGTTCTTTAGGATTGGCTGGAGTGTTATGATAGTAGCAAGGTCTACCTGAAGCTTGCATAAGAGCAACCTCCAGACTAGCCTCTCGACTCTATTTGAACTCTCTCTGCCACTGATACTTTATTAGTCACACTTTTTCCCCCTTTTGGTCAGGAAGGAATTGTTGATCCCACGGTGCCAGGTCTGCATTCATTCCTGGAAGTCATCTCCCACATCACCAGGGAGACTTTCACCTTGAATGTCATGTTCCATGTAGTGGGGAGGGCAATGATTTCATTTGCAGAGTTGGGCATAGAGAGACCGAGGCCACCTCTGAACAACAACAGAAGTCCTCCAGATATGCCTATCGGTAGTCTAAGCTTCTCCACTACCTACATAAGCTTCATAAGAATAAGCCTCATGATCTTGGGCATGGCCTATTGATTTGGGTATCCCTAAGGTTTGACACAGTACCGGGGGATTCCCTGATGGCAAGGTTTAATAGTTCCATATTCTTTCTCCCCTCCTTCAGGGAACTTGGCCAATATTTTTTGATCATCTGCCTAATATATGCTAGGATGCTTCCAGGGATTACAATAATCTGTACAGGATTAAAGGACCTCTTTCTTAGTCTGTGCTTCCTGTGTTTCAGTTGTTCAAATGAGCTATACAGATAAGTTGAATTAGAATATGCACTACAGAAAATTTCAGTTCCAGATCAAATAAAACTTTCTTCCATTGGTCTCAAAGAGTATGTGTGGTTCTAAAATACAGACACTGTCTTCCTTACCCCTATATTCTGAATTACTTTAACCCCAACCTATTCAGCTTTGTTCTTATCTCTAAATATCAGGTTATATATATAAAACAGCCTTTCAAAATCCAGAAATAATAATCACCACTCCACACTTAATGTGTCTGCTCTAAAAGCTTACAGTCTAGGCCCCTGCTTTCTTTTAAGCTTTTTCTAAAGGTGACCATACCATTGTTATTTTGTTTGTTTGTTTCTGGCTTATTTTGTCTCACCAGCTGTCCCATATGTTCATTCACATCATTGCATGCCTCACTATAGTGTTCCTTTTTGTAGCAGCACAACATTTATTCATGAGTATACACCAATGTTTTCCAATCTACTTTTCTGTCAGTGCATCCTTCAGCCACCTGCATTCATCGGGCATCATGTAGAGGGCCCAAACTCCACAGTCCATCAACATTCTCAATTTTAGATAATTTCGTTGTTCCCAAGAGACAGAACACCAATAAACACACCCTTGCCAAATAGGAAATCTAAACCTCCTGTGCTGGTTTAAAATGATGTATGTACCTAGAAAAGCCATGTTTTAATCCTAACCCCATTTTGTAAAGGCAGTCGTTTCTTCTAATCCCTATTCAGCATTGTATGTTTGAAACTGTAATTAGATCATCTCCCCAGAGATGTGATTTAATCAAGAGTGGTTGTTAAACTGGATTAGGTGGAGGCATGTCTCCACCCATTTGGGTGGGTTTTGATTAGTTTCTGGAGTCATATAAAGAGGAAACATTTTGGAGAAAAGGTGATTCAGAACCAGCAGAGCAGAACAACCTATCCACGAGAAGCAGAGTGCACCAGCCAGTGACCTTTGGAGATGAAGAAGGAAAATGCCTCCAGGGGAGCTTCATGCAACAAGAAGCCAGGAGAAGAAGCTAGCAGATGATGCCACGTTCACCATGTGCCCTTCTAGATGAGAGAGGAACCCTGACTGTATTAACCATGTGCCTTTCCAGATGAGAGAGAAACTCCTACTGTGTTCACTATGCTACCTTCTCACTTGAGAGAGAAACCCTGAACTTCATTGGCCTTCTTGAACCAAGGTATCTTTCCCTGGATGCCTTAGATTGGACAATTCTATAGACTTGTTTTAATTGGGATATTTGCTCAGCCTTAGAACTGTAAACTAGCAACTTATTAAATTCCCCTTTTAAAAGTCATTCCATTTCTGGTATATTGCATTCCAGCAGCTAGCAAACTAGAACACCTCCTCTTAACTCTTATCCCTCACCCCATTGTTTATCTCTGCTGTTTCTGTGGTAGTGCCGACGGTTTCCTTTTGAACAAAGCTCATAGCATGCAATAGCAGATTTCCCCCTGTACCCTGGACTTAAACACTCTTTATGCAAGAATCACGTCTTTGAAATAATTTTTTATGAGAACTCACTCATATGTACTTCAGGACGTCATTTTGCCTTACTGCTGCCTCACTGCTGCATAATATTCCATCATATGTATATACCACATTTTGTTGATCCACTCGTCTATTGATGGATATTTGGTTTGTTTCCATCTTTTGGTAATTGTGAATAATGCTGTTATGAACACTGATGTACAAATGCGTGTTTGTGTCATTGCTTTCAGCTCTTTCGGGTATATATCAACTTGTGCTATTACTGGGCACAGGGCAACACCATATTTAGTTTCCTAAGGAACCGCCAAACATCTTCCATAGTGGGTACACCATTATACATTCCTACCAGCAGAGCATAAATGTCCCAGTTTCTCCACATCCTCTCCAACATTTATAGTTTCCTGTTTGTTTAATAGCAGCCATTCTTATAGGCATGAGGTGGCATCTCATTGTAGTCTCAACTTGCATTTCCCTTATAGCCTGTGAAAATGAGCATCTCTTCATGTGCTTTTTGAGCGATCTGTATTTGCTCTTCAGAAAAAAATGCCTATTCACACCTTTAGCCCATTTTATAATTGGATTGTTGGTTCTTGTGTTGTTGAGTTGTATGATTTCTTTGTATATATAGGAAATAAAACCTTTTTCTGATATATGATTTTCAAATATTTTCTCCCACTAAGTTGGACGCCTCTTTGTTCTAGTTTGCAAGCTGCTGGAATGCAACACACCAGAAACGGATTGGCTTTTAATAAAAGGGGGTTTATTTTGTTAGTTCTTCAGAGGAAAGGCAGCTAACTTTCCACTGAGTTTCTTTCTTACGTGGAAGGCACAAGATGGTCTCTGCTGGCCTTCTCTCCAGGCCCCTGGGTTCCAACAGCTTTCCCCGGGGTGAGGTCTTTCTGCATCTCCAAAGGTCTGGGCTGAGCTGTGAGTGCTGAGATGAGGAATGCCAAGCTGCTTAGCTGTGCTAAGTTGCGATCTCTCATTTAAGCACCAGCCAATTAAGTCAAACGTCACTCATTGCAGCAGACATGCCTCCTAGCTGACTGCAGATGTAATTAGCCACAGATTAGGTTCACATACCATTGGCTTATGTCCGCAGCAACAAAACTAGGTGCCTTCACCTGGCCAAGTCGACAACTGAATCTAACTACCACACTCTTCATCTTTTGACAAAGTCTTTTGGGGTGCAGAAGCATTTGATTTTGAGCATTTATCTGTTTTTTCTTTTGTTGCTTGTGCTTTGGGTATAAAGTTTAAGAAGCTACCTCATATTACTAGGTCTTAAAAATGTTTTCCTACATTTACTTCTAGAAGCTTTATGGTGCTAGTTCTTATATTAGGTGTTTGATTCACTTTGAATTAATTTTTGTGCAAGGTGTAAGATAGGGTCCTCTTTCATTCTCTTGGCTATTGATATCCAGTTCTTCCATGCCCAATTATTGAAAAGACTATTTTGTCCCAGTTCAGAGGATTTGGGGGCTTTGTCAAAAATCAGTCAACCATAGATTTGGTGGTCTATTTCTGCACTCTCAATTTGATTCCATTGGTCAATGCTTTTGTCTTTGTTCCAGTACCATGTTGTTTTGACCACTGTGGCCTTATAATAGGTTTTAAAGTCAGGGAATGTTAATTCTCCCACTTTGTTCTTCTTTTTTAGGATGCTTTTAGCTATTTGAGGTCTCTTTCCCTTCCAGATGAATTTGGTAATCAACTTTTCCAAATCTTCAAAGTAGATTGTTGGAATTTTGATCGGTACTGTGTTTAGTCTGTAGATCAATGTGGGGAGAATTGACATCTTAACTATATTTTTCCTTCCTATCTGTGAGCAGGGAATGTCTTTCCACCTATTTAGGTCTCCTTTGATTTCTTGTAGCAATGCTATGTAATTTTCTGTGTACAAGTCCTTTATGTCCCTAATTAAGTTCATTCCTAAGTATTTTATTCTTTTAGCTGCTATTGTGAATGGAATTTTTTCCTTAACTGACTCCTCAGCTAGCTCATTGCTTGTGTATAGAAATGTTACTGATTTTTGCACATTAATTTTATATCCCACCACCTTGTTGAATTTGTTTATTAGCTCATATAACTTTGCTGTAGATTTCTCCAAATCTTCCAAGAATAGTATCATATCATCAGCAAATAATGAGAGTTTTACTTCTTCCTTTCTCATATGGATGCTTTTTATTTCTTTGTCCTGCCTAATTGCTCTAGCTAGAACTTCTAGCACAATGTTGAATAATAGTGGTGACAGCAGGCATCCTTGTCTTCTACCTGATCTTTGGGGAAAAGCTTTCAGTCTGTCTCCATTGAGTATGATGCTGGCTATTAGTTTTTCATATATTCCCTTTATCTTGTTGAGGTAATTACCTTTGATTCCATCTTTTGGAGAGTTTTATCAGAAAAGGATACTGAATTTTGCCAAATGTGCTCTCAGCATCAATCAAGATGATCATGTGATTTTTCCCTTTTGATTTGCTGATGTGCTGTATTACATTAATTGATTTTCTTGCATTGAACCATCCTTGCATTCCTGGTATAAACCCCACTTGGTCATGGTGTATAATTCTTTTAATGTGCCGTTGGATTTGATTTGCTAATATTTTATTGAAAATTTTTGCATCTATGTTCATTAGGGAGATTGGCCTGCAGTTTTCCTTTCTTATAGCTTCTTTACCCATTTTGATATTAAATAATATTAGCTTCATAAATGAGTTAGGTAGAGTTCTTTTTTCCTCAACTTTTTGGAAAAGTTGAGCAGGATCGATCTGGAATGTTTGATACAATTCCCCTGTGAAGCCATCTGGTCCTAGGCTTTTCTTTGAAGGAAGATTTTTGATGACTGATAGAATCTCTTTACTTGTGATTGGTTGGTTGAGATCTTCTATTTCTTTTTGAGTCAAAGTAGCTTATTTGTGTGTCTCCAGGAATTTCTACATTTCATCTAAGTTGTCTAATTTGTTGGTATATAGTTGTTCATAGAACCCTCTTATGATTTCTTTTATTTCTTCAGGGTCTGTGGTAATGCACTCCTTCTCATTTCTAATTTTGTTTATTTGCATCCTCTCTCATTTTTTCTTTGTCAGTCTTGTTAGTGGCCCATCAATTTTATTGATTTTCCCAAAGAACCAACTTTTGGTTTTATTGATCCTTTCTCTTGTTCTTTTCTTCTCCCATTCATTTATCTTTGCTTTAATCTTTGTTATTTCTCTTCTTTTATTTGCTTTGGGGTTAGTTTGCAGTTCTTTCTCAAGTCCTAGAGTTTTGCTCTTTTTTTTTTTTTAATATAGGCATTTAAGGCAATAAATTTCCCTCTCAGGACACTTTTGCCACATCCCATAAATTTTGATAGGTTGTATTCTCATTTTCATTCATCTCCAGATAGGTACTGATTTCTCTAGTAATTTCTTCTTTGACCCACTAGTTGTTTAAGAGTGTGTTATTTAATTTCCACATACTTGTGAATGTTCCATTCTTTGGTAGTTATTGAGATCCAGCTTCATCCCATTGTGATCAGAGAAAGTGTTTTGAATAATTTCAATATTTTTAAATTTATAAAGATCTGTTTTGTGCCCCAGCATATGATCTAGCCTGGAGAATGTTCCATGAGCACTAGAGAAGAATGTATAACCTTGTGCTTTGGGGTGCAATGACCTATAAATGTCTGTTAGTTCTAATTCATTTATCAAGTTATTTAACTTCTGTATTTCCTTGTTGACCTTCTGTCTGGTTTCTCTATCTCTAGAGGAGAGTGGTGTATTGAAGTCTCCTACTATTATTGTTGAAACATTTATTGCTCTCTTCAGTTTTGCCAATGTCTGTCTCATGTACTTTGGAGCTCCTTGATTGGGTGCATAAACATTTATGATTGTTATATATTCTAGGTGAATTGACCCTTTAATTAGTATATAGTGTCCTTCTTTGTCTCTTATGATGTCTTTACATTTCAAGTCTATTTGGTCCAATATTAGTGTGACTACTCCTGGTTTCTTTTGGTTACAATTTGCATCGAAAATCTTTTTCCTTCCTTTCACTTTCAATCTATTTGTATCCTTGTGACTAAGATGAGTCTCTTCCAAGAAGCATATAGCTGGATTATGTTTCTTAATCCATTCTGCCAATCTGTGTCTTTTAATTGGTAAGTTTAGTCCATTAACATTCAAGGTTATTACTGAAAAGGCATTTCTTGATTCCACCATCTTATCTTTTTAATTTTATTTGTCAGACCTATATAGTCTTTTCCCTCTTTCTCTTTGTATTCTTTAAATTACCCTTAGTGGTGCTCTTCAATTCTGTGTCTTCCTCCAGACCTCTCTCTCCTGTCTTTTTTTTTTTTTTTTTTTTTTTTTTT